>JAGFPH010005566.1:48286-75367 GCA_018207615.1 Philaenus spumarius
AAAAAAAAAAAAAAAAAAAAAAAAATTCCAATTTTGGTCCAATAACCTGTTCTGATAGCCCAGTCGGTATATCAGTAATTTGCAATACGGCAGATTTTTTTTTATAAGTACATTAAAGTATGTAGATTAACATAAAAAAAAAGTTCACCAGTCTATCGATTTCCCAAAGTCGAAAAAAAATTGATTATCATTTTTTTTCGATTATCCTTAATATTTCGTGCTGGGATGAAGATAGAGGAAAATAAAAATTACCACCGTGTAGGGGAGGTATTTTTCAACAAAAAAGGTCATATGTCATATTTCGTCCGAGCAATGGTTTGTTTGGAAAAAATTCTATAATGCAGGTATGTATTTTGCAGCAAGGGAAATCACTAAAAGGGGACATCTTATTCATATATGAAGCGTTGGCTCATTCTAAATTGGCCGAATTTTAATATATCGAATTGAAACTTGACATAGGATTTAAAATATATATTTTAAACATTTATGCTGAGTCTCAGCTTGTTATCTTGAAAACGACCCGATCTAGGAGTCGATTTCGATTATCGATTTTAGGAGTACCCGACTCACGAACTAATTTAAATCTATTCCAGTTTCGTCAATTTTTGGAATATCAACATCAAATTTGTTTTACAAGTTGAGTACACCAGTATAAATATTCTTAGTAAGTATGAACGATTTTGTTCATGTTATTTTTAAAAACAAGGCGCTTGAAAATGGTCTTCTGTTTTACCTATCTCGTTTTAACTATAACACCTTTGGATTCAACGACTCCATTTTCGACATTTTTGAACATATCGATTTAAAAATTGGTACAGAAGTTAAAAACACAATTGTTTTTTGCTATACTTATTTTAAAAACTATATTTAAAAAATTGAATAATCTGGAGCCGATTAACTCAAGCGTTTTGATGAAAAATCTAAAAAGGTCTAAACATATACTTTTTAAAGTTACTTGTGCTTTGAAAAGTAAATAATAAAAAAGGTTTATACTCCTTGATCTTGTTTGAATCTATATATTTAACTTGTAAAAAAACTTTCAGGTTGATATTTTAAAAATTTTCTAAACTGGAGCTGTTTAAAATGAATTGGTGGGTCCGGTACTCCTAAAATCGAGAAACCCATTGATAAGTCAAGTGGCTCTAGATCAGGTAATTTTCAAGATAGCAAGCTGAGACTCAGCATAAATGTTTAAAATATATATTTTAACTCCTATGTCAAGTTTCAATTCGATATATTAAAATTTGGCCAATTTAGAATGAGCCAACGCTTCATATATGAATAAGATGTCCCCTTTTAGTGATTTCCCCTGCTGCAAAATACATGCCTGCATTATAGAATTTTTTCCAGGCAAACCATTGCTCGGACGAAATAAATACATATGACCTTTTTTGTTGAAAAATACCTCCCCTACATGGTAGTATTTTTTATTTTCCTCTATCTTCATCCCAACTCAAAATATTAAGGATAATCGAAAAAAAATTATAATCAATTTTTTTCGACTTTGGGAAATCGATTGACTGGTAAACTTTTTTTATGTTAATCCACATACTTTAACGTACTTATAAAAAAAATTCAGCCGTATTGCAAATTACTGGAACTTTTGGTCTAAATTTACCTCTACCGACTGGCCTATGAATATTTTATTCGATTACTGGCTATATCTCTGCTGCCACAGTAACTTCTCTGGGAATGTAACAAAAAATACAGTGGCTTGATAGAGATAATATCAAGCCACTGTAACAAAAAATATTCCTTCACACAACCTATTGTCACTTTTATGAACTATCTGCACAGTATCTCTGTTCTACTGTGCATTAAGAAAGTACAATTGTATAGTTTTTGTGTTGTGTGGGAAACCTTTTGCAAAATATGAATATTCAATCAAATCCAACTGATTTAATAACTTTACATCACATGTTCATAAAATATAAATAAAAAAAAAAATGTGTGCGGTCGCCCCCCCCCCTCCGGAACGAAGATCATCATGCCTTTTCTTCATTTCTTTTACCAGCCAGGCAACATACCACACATATAATTTTAATCTTTCAATTACCGTTTATTATTAGATTGTTTTTTATACAAATATTTACTGTTTCCATACGTTTAATGTTATTATAATAAAGGTGTAGAATTAATTATTTAATTTATTTATCTTGTAGACAATACAATTGCACAAGATATCGCGCGCAGAACTGTATTTGTGTTGGCACCAAAACATATACCAAATAAATAACTTATTTACAAAATTTAAACAACATAAAATAGACACTTAGATAAAATAGACAGATTAAAAATAGACACTCAGATAAAATAGATAGATTTAAAATATCAAGGTCAGGGCAATGATGGAAGCAGTCTCACATAAAATTTTATTTTGCATACTGTACTAAATAAATAACTTTCAATTCAAATTTATAAAATAACTTCTACAGAAGTGTGATTATGACTGCTTCAATAAGTCATGTATTACTCCACAAAATCCTGGTGCATAAACTCATCCACAGAATAAAACGATCCAGACAACAGTAGTTGTCTAAGGCTGTTTTTAAAAGACTTAGAATTTTGTAATTTTTTTATCTTGTCTTGGAGTTTATTAAAAAATCTAGCACCTCTGGTTGTGAAGGAAGTTTTATAACATAAATTAATTATATAATTGTAATAATTAATTATAACATCAAAGCTAAGATGGTAAACACAGTTCTACAGTTAAATGTCCATTCATTGCAAATACATTCAATAAACTTAAAATGTTGATTCATCAGTCTAGGCCTAACCTAAAATTGTTGTGTATAGGCTATGTTTAATTTATTTTACCTGTCGTAACGGCAGCATACATACAATAATTTTAGGTTAGGCCTAGACTTAAAATTACTTCCTAGGCCTAACCTAAAATTATTGTATGTATGTTGCCGTTAAGGCAGGTAAAATAAATTAAATATAGGCCTATTCCTACGCACAATAATTTATTTTACGTTAGGTTCAGACTGATAAACGAACATTTTATGTTTATTGACTGTACTTCAGCGCTTGACGATAATATCTGAACTATACCAGACGGAACCGATCGTCTCTTAATTAATTTAAATTGATGAACCAAAACAGATGTTTCTTGAATGTATTTACATACATTGCCAAATAAGGAACCAATTTGGGAACGCTTTTTCGTTACTCGTATTTTATATTTGTCATTGCCCATAGCAACCAATGAATAACACTTTTTATCGTTACGCATTACATTTTCTATTTATTTGTTAACTCCTACTGCAACCCGCGTTAAGGAATTTCGTTCCAAAAATCTACACTGCATCTGGACTGTCATGCATGCATGATTTTAAGATGATATTGTAAGAGTGTTTTAGCTGAACTGTTAGACATTTTTCTACAGCAACTTTGAATTTTCTAGCTGGAGCTAAAATTCTTGCAAGTTACAAAACTTCATTTTGATGTTGTATTAGAATGTAATGGCACTTGACAGCATAAGGAGGGGGAAAACAAGGATTGACTAAGTCGAAGAAGAGGCTGTTAGAAGGATTTAGGCCGACTACTACAGTTTTAAAAAACATTTACTATTACTAGTTTGAAAATTTATTGTGCTCATAACATTACCCACACTATTAACATCTTCATCTATACTAATATTATAAAGAGGTACCGGTAACATTTGTTTGAATGTAGGGGATAATCTCTGGAACTATTGAACGGATTGAAAAAAATGTTTTACTAATAAAAACCTTCACTATCCCTGAGGAACATAGACTATAATTCATTTTGATAAAAACTTTTTTTATTTCAATATTTGTAAATTTAGTCGGAAAAAATTCTTAGATTAGGCCTAGACTGATGAATTACCATAGCAACCAATTGAATAAAATAACAGATAAAACAACTGTTTGCGCTAATATTTCCATTAACACCTGATTTCACACTTTGAAGTAACTATTTGTATTTCTAACTTTTAGGTTAGGTTTTAATTAAAGCGTAGACCTGAACCTTGCTGGTTCTTTTAACCCTAGAACCGGCGGCTTTAACAAAAATGGATTTTTTGGCGTGTGCAAGCATTTTTCCAAAAATAGTAAATGAACCCCAATCCAAAAGTGTTCTATAGCTTTTTTGTAGAGAAAGGTTTAAATACTTTATATATGCCAGTAAAAAATGATAGATGTAAAATTTACAAAGTCATTAGCTCAAGAAACAAAAAATGTTTAGTTACGAAAAATAAAAGTTCAACTTTAGGTTTAGGGGCCCTACATAAAAAGTATAGTAAACATTTTTTGTGATTTTTTCCATAAATGTGAAAACGTTATTGTAATTTAGTTCTAAATAGAACTGTATAAAAACATTTATCAATTTCAAATTTCTTATTTTGAAAACACCAGTTTTTATGTTCCAACTACAAGAGTGCTAACAAAACTTGGCCTGGTTTGAAACGTAATTTAGGAATATTTGCTTTACCCAAAAATGAAATATTATTATAACGAAGTGTAGAGAATAAATCAAAGAATTGAATTGTATACTTGCAAATTGTTATTTCATAAAAGTATTTGAGTTAGCTTTACTTGAATCACAAAATGAGCTGAAACAAATGAAACCTCGTGCGGACAAAGGAAATTAAAAAAATGACTGTTAAAACATACGTGTTTTGCGAACTCAAGCGGTAGTACGAATTCTGCGCAAGTCTGTACTTTCAACTGCTGTTTGAATAAAATCTAAAAAGTCAAATATAGTTTGCTTTACACCAAAATGAAAGATTGAACTTTGGTCTATACATCAAAAAGTCTATTGAAATAATTTGAATTATAAAAGATATCTCGAACGCAAAATGTGCTGTTTTATTGGTTGAAATCTGCTCAATTGCAAAGGTTTAAAGACAATTCCATATCTTTGGATCTATGAACATGACTTTTGATTTGATGGCAGATTTAGAAAGTTAAAATCTTAACGAATCCAAAGGTACATGTCTACATTATTGTAAAAATATCCCGGTCGAGCGTAAATTCAGCTTTAGAAAAGTGACAAAATAGAGCATATAATTGCTTTGTATTTCACGCGCGGCAAAACGTTTACAGAAAACTAAAATTTTAAAACGATGATTACATATGTAAATTGTAACACTTACAGCCATGTAACAGGAATATTATGTGATGACACAAAATAATAAATACCCACAATGACTAAAGACATAGAGGTGTGGTCCGATAAAAGTAAAAGACGCAATATATAATGGTAAACATTTATAATTCTTATATACATGTATAAATTCTTTTATGATGCAAGATAATTAAAGTAGAGTCATTTAAATACGTATAAAGTAAAGAATAGGCAGACTATTAATAACAAAGATAAAAAACAATATCAATCAATAAAAGTGTATAACGTATATAAACTATATAAAAGTTCCTGATAATTAAAAACAGTGGTGCAGTTAGAACGAACAATTGAAAAGACAAATAAATGATCACATAATGAACGATTTAAATAATTAGAGACAGTAAAGTTAAAAAAGAAAACCATATGTAAAAAAGCATATTATAGTATCAGCGTATATGTCAGTGCGCAGAGTGAACATGAACTTGATTATAATGCTCATGAGGCTTGAATTGATGCAGAAGGCCTTGTACTGCATCCTTAAGTAAGACTTCAATAAAGTATGGCGTAGACGTCTCACGTATGGTAAAATGTGAGAAGAGTGTTTTCCAATAAAAATGTAGTTTTTGCGACATTAGAGTAACAAATGTTGCATAAAAGTGAAATGGGAGTGTTCCAGCGTTCATGTAAGCTTCGGCAGCAAAATTGATGGTGTTTCTTCGACGAAAAGTGAACTTATAAAAATTCGACCATGTGCTTAGCTAAGTGCGCATTATAAAAGAAGCGTGTTCAAGATATTAGTGCAATCAAAGTGAAATCCTAGGTAAAAACGTTAAAGTGAACGATTCCGTAAGTAGTAATGGCCATAAGATTTAATTATTTCAGTCTGCAATTTTAAAATTTAAACTTTTTTAACAAGTAACTTCATTTTTATTCAATTGTGTCATACTTTGTAAGATAGGCTTAGTAATATCTTGTATAAATCTTCGACAATTTATCTTGTTTGCTTTATGATGATAATGTATTTGTTTGTAAATAATTATTTCTCTATGATGTGTGAGTAAAAGGTTAGTTGTTCCGCCACGATGTCTTAAGTTCTTTCAGTCAACCATGCACATCCACTAGCAAGTACTTTACAGCCAAGAACCAAGACCTGAGAAATTAAAGTTAATGTAGTATAATATTAAAGGTAATTACAAATACATAAATGCTAAGAGAGCATACAAATAGGTTATATGTGGATTATTAAATTTTTTTTTATAAGAGTCAAGTGGAGAAGTTTTACAAGGTTTTTTAAATGAGGTTTTAAGGTGTAAGGTGGAGTTGTACGTTGATGTTAAGGTGGAGTTCTACGTTGAAGTTAAGGTGAGACATGTGATGTATAATTTTTATTATGGAGGTTGAAGAGTAAGGAGTGTTCTTGATGATACTTAAGTTATTTTACGAGCGACGATTTCTTTTTAAAGGTGAATAAATATATGAAGTAAAGGTAAGGAGAACAATAATCCACATATAACGTTTTATTAGTTTGAATATTTTTTTTTACAAGTTTTTCGAAAACCCATTTTTTTTAACAGTTTATATTTTTATTTTTTGTAACGCTTATCGTTACAAAATATACGTTTTAGAAAGAAATGTTAAATGCAAAAATTAATATTTGAAACATTACCTTTCCAATGGTGTTTGTCTTTTTGAGATTGGAAGATATTTAGTGGGTTAAAATATTCAATACAATCACGCGTTACAAATGTGTTGTCATGCCCGTTCCAGGGTTAACCTTTATTATAACCGCTGTTATAAAATAAAGCGAAATATATTGATTTGAACATTTAACATTATTTACCATCTTAGCTTTTTAATCCTACACCTGTTTTATTATAGAGAAAACATACCATGATTATAGAAGGTTACTACAAAGTTGGCGTGGGGAGCATGCAGTGGCTTCCCTAGTATGCATTAAGTTACTTACAATAGATAGATTTATTAGACGGCGACCTGCGCGGAAAATCTTGCTCATGCAGGAGAGGTATGTGAAGGTTCCCCACCACCGCGCACCTCGTATTTGCTGCTGATATCTGAAAAGAGGAGATGGCTGGGGGATGGGGTTGCGTCGGCGCACGAGGTGCGCGATGGTGGGGAACCTTCACCTACCTCTCCTGCATGAGCAAGATTTTCCACGCAGGTCGCCGTCTAATAAATCCATCTATAGGCCTACTTCCCGGGTTCAACAGTTGCAAGTTCACAAGAACTTCCATGCAACTGCGATGACACATCCCTGATTAGCTGATTTGCCACTATGCATCAAAACTCTAAAGGCTTAAGCACACCGAATGCTATAATAATTTTTGCGCGATATCGCACCAGTGATGCAAATGAAAAGCTAAATATACAGTTTAGTTGCTATCAAAATTATAAAAGTTCATTGATTCCATATGATTTCTCTTGAAAAACATTGTTCGTATTTATTTTGTGTAGGCCAATTTAAGAAATAAATAAATTAATAAATCATTGTACAATTTATATTTTATTATAATATCTCCCTATGAAACAAAATCACTGATAACTTACCACCTTAATTTAAATTCTTAAATGCAGAGAAAATGCAATAATTCTGGCTGAAAGTCGTTTCAACGATCACTTTCTGTGAATGCAATAAACTTATTTCAGCCAGAATTATTGTTTAGTCTCAGTTACGCTTGACTCACTGATAAAAATCGATACACCATTAGATTTGTCTTTAAATTGTCTACATTTTTTGTGTCTTAACAGTTTTTCGTAAAATCCTCATTTCTTTGTAGATATTTAACTTTGAAAAGTTTGAACCGCCTCCATCCTGAAACAGATTACTTAAGCAAAATAAAATTGTGCACATTTGTGTAGACCAATGTGACAAACATGCAAGCTGAGTTTCATGAATTTATTTTAAACTGTTCATGAAGTAATATAATATATTTTTTAAACGCATACAGCAGATCAGGCCCAGATTAGGAACTATTTACGCCCTAGACCAAAGTTCTAAATTAAGCCCTGGTCTGGGGGTGTGGATTTTTTTTTGCATATTTACTTCATGTTTTAGATCTTCTCTGGGGGCTATTTGAGCTATACCACAGTTTTATTTTTAGTCCTTTTGAATGCACTTTAAAGTATTTCCCCAGAAAAAAATGTATATCAGTCACGCAATAACAGCGATTGAAATGCCAAAATCTATGAAAAGCCAATAATAGTTGTAGGCCTAATTTGTAATAATCAGATATTGACTATTGACTGAAAAGAAATCATGTTGAAAAAATAAATTACACTACTAAATAAACAACACTGTCTATGTATTTATTAATGTCAAGCAAAATATGTACATAGTTTTAAAATTTCTTCTTTCTGGCTTTGGACCAGGCAAATGATTGAATTGTGCTAATGAAATCCAATGTTTTTGTTCTCACACTCGATTAGAAAGTAAAAAATGTTTTGTTTTCGCTGCGATCTGCACCCCTCACAAACCTCTGCGCCCTAGGCCAAGGCCTACTGTCCGTCCGGACTTTAGTTGGCACTACGGGAAAGGCTATGCTAATGCATTTCATATGAAGTTTCCGTACTACTACTCACACTGCTGACATCGGCCGCTCTATGAATTCAGTGAATTCACTGAAGATGATGACGTAATTTTGTAAATGGTATTAAATTTAAATAAAGCTAATAAAACTGTCTTTCCTCGTGTGACACCAAGAAATGTATATACATTTGTTGTATAGGCTTCTATAACTGCAAAGCAACTGAGAAGAACATAATAAATGTAGAAAGCAAGGATTTTTAAACATTTTCGGTCAGGCAACTTTTTCAAGCGGGAAAGTTGTACAATAATAGAATTTAATTTTTGTAATTTGACTTTTTTACTTGAGTTGCTTAGTTTATGCAGTAGGATCTGCAGAAGTCAAAAATTATCATTGTGTATTTGTAAGTGGTGCAGTGCCATCGCAGTGTTTCTGCTTGCCTTTATATAAATTTAAACGCAATGTTTAACAGTTTTATCTTTTTTACACTAAAATGTGCACCATTGTATCGAAAAACACACCCTAAACCATCGAAGAACAAACTAACACTGAACAATTAAATGGGACAAAAGAGGAATTCCTTATCTGTTTACAGGAAACGCCAGAGCATTGGGTTATTGCTGTTGTCACAACACTTAAATGCGCCAAAACTGTTCCTACATAACAAAAATAATATATTGTAGTCTTGGGTTTCTTTGTTTGTTTATGGTTACTGCAAAACAATCTTATAACATACTGTAGACTACATTCCTTTTTTTTAATTTATTACACAGCCATAATTGTATTTTATCGACATTTATTACTTCTTAAATCATTTTTATATTATTGTTCACAATACTGAATATAAGTTGAAGACTACATGGTAACTATAATTTGTGAACATCCTTTTTGACGTATCTGTGAGTAACGATAACGCCTTTCTCGACATGTAGACGCATCGCGGCGACAACCACAGTCGCATGTTGCCATAACGGGTAGTAGACCCGCAACCGCCCATATGTCCTGTACTGCCAACTAAAGCCCGGATGCAAAGTAGGTTGGCCTTATGGGTAATCCGGGCCTGCAGCAGATAAATTCTAAACTAAGGAAGATAGATTAGAATACATGTTATATTATATTTGCTAGTTTTGTTGACTAACACGGTAAAGTTTGGTAAAATGGTTGTGAGACACTCTGTATATACACACACTTTGTCTGCTTTCTGCTGCAAGTCGGGCAGGCGAGGCAAGGTTCCTATTTAATCTTCACCACACCAAAATATCGTACGGCCAAGTTGCTGATACAATATTTGTGTGCCAGTTGATGAAAGACAGGTTACCTGATTCTTGGCTGGCCACAAACAGTTGGTGGTTCTAATACTTTCTTCAGGTATTAATAATTATTATGGAATGCAAACTTTGTTAGCTTCATAGGATCATTCCATGTGAAATCACCAGAGGCCAAAACTTCTATATGTCGTGTCAGATCTATAAGATTTTTATTGTATTTTAGTTATACCAACTAAATACATTACAAGTCTATTTTTTATTTGAGTAGTTTAAAAAAAAAATCATTTTTGAAAATTGCGGAATTTGACAAAGTTTTTGATCACAAAAATCTCGTAAATTCACAACAGATGGTGCTAGAGAGATGTTTAATAGCTCATTTTAAAGCCTATTGTATGGGCTTTCATTTGATATGTAACATGACAATCTGAAAACAAAAACTAAATTTTACTTGTTTTCAAAACTTTGAAAAATCTCAAAAACACCTTCTATGATTTTTTTTTAATTTGTGTTATTCGGACATATATTAGTTACATTTATGCCAAATATCAAGGTGGAGAAAAGATGGGATCAAGGGTAAATACAATCTAGGTGTTACAATTTATATTCATCATGTATATACAGGGTGATTCAGTAAAGCGTAGTGGGCTATGCAGATTCAGATTCTAGATGCAAAAATAAGTTGAAAATGTAGTATAACATTTTTTTGATTTCGGCTTAGTTTAGCCATAATCTGCCATTTTGTTTTTTTAGAAAAACTCACTGTAACTCTGGAAATAAATAAGATATCGAGTTCAAATTTGGAATAAGCCTTTTATAATGTTACGATTAACAAGTGTACCAAACGCAAAGAATTTATTTACATAATTTTCAAAATGGCGGGCTTTACAAATTTTTAACGTTGAATATCTTGAAAACCGTTAACTTTACAAAAAATATACAAGAGACAAAATATTTTTATTTTTTAATGACAGACACAATGCTCTTTTTGTAGTTTCAGTAGGTCAAAGGATAACCGAGTTATCGACAAAAAACTAAAAACATAATTTCTTGATAATTGTCTACAACAACCAAAATTAGTCTAAAACCATCTTTTATTTTTTAATTTAAAACATTTTTTAGTTTTCTTTTGTAGCGGGCTATGCAGATTCAGATTCTAGATGCAAAAATAAATCGAAAATGTAGTAGGCCTATAACATTTTTTCGATTTCCGCCATTTTGTATTTAAAAAAAAAGTAATTAATAACTCAAAGTCCTTGGAGATATTTTTATGAAACTTGGTATACACTTTAACTCTATAGCTATAGGCTAAACATTTTCCAAAAATATCTTTGATCAGACTTATCAAATTTGAAAATGTCAGTCATTCAGTCATTCTCAAATAATACGTAAAACACACCTTTACGTATTGTGTTTTACGTATTATTTGAGAATGACTGAATGATAGTCGAAACGCGTCATATGAAGTGGTAATGGACTATATTTCATAAACATTAAGGATTGTTCGGCAGTATCACCTCACAAACAAGGTAATTAATTAGTAACCATCACATTAAAAGTTTAGACTAAAGTAAATAAGCCTTATACAGTAGGCTATGTACAAATTTTAGAAAAGCATTTTGGTACACTAAAACAGACCGGGAAATAAATAATGACTCGTTTTCAAATTCAGTACAGTACAGTATTACAAAACATACATTTGATTTTTAAAGAAGAGTTTAACACAACTAAAAAGTTTTTTTAGACTTTCAACTTTACGTACAAGAATAACAAAAAAATACATTAGAAAAAAATGTACGTTAATATTAATTAACTGTAAAGACATTAATTTAAAAACAAAGTCTCAACAAATAAAATATTTCTTAAAATCAAACGAAATAATCTTTCTTAATGTAACTCAACACGATGACTTACTACTGTATACAAAATTTAAATCCTTATACAGAAAAATATTCAGAAATTGTAGTTTGTCTACCTGTTAGAGTCACTTTGTCCAGTGTATCATCCAGTACAGAAATTGATTTAATTGTTTGGTCTCTCATCATCGTCATCTTTTGAAGAAATCTGCGTTAGACGTCAATTGCATGACGTGCGTCACTGACTGTCGTGTCCGGGTCCGTTTCTTCGTCCTCTCTGTTCGCATCACCCTCGTCATCGCACTCTCCTACATTATCTCCTGCACTTCGTTCTTGTGAAACGGAGGCGATTATATCGGCATCACTTAGATCCTCACATGTCGCCACATCGTCATCAAAATCTACGAACTCCTCAAACGTTAGACCTTCAACATTAAGGGACCATGTAACTTCATTCCATCGTGTCGGTACCTCGAGTCCATTATTAGGAGGGTTATCAACCACACTGATATCCGCACCTGCATCGTCTGTATTTTCTTCGTGTTTCTGGATAAATCCACTTTTCTTAAAACAATTTTCGATTGTATTATCAGTTACATTATTCCAAGCCTTTGACGCCATCCAAATTGCATCAAACACACTGATTTTTGTGGGCTACTGTTTACTAAGTCACTTAGGAACCGGCGAACCACTTCTTTTCTATAAAACATTTTAAAGTTCTTGAATTATTACTTGATCTAGAGGCTGTAGTTTGGATGTCGTATTAGGGGGGTAGGAACTCTATTTTAATGTTTTTCAGGTTGGGTAAATCACCATGGGCTGTGCAATTATCGATTAACATAAGGATTTTCTGTTTCTTCATATCATTATCAAGGTCTTTTAACCACTGGCAAAAAATTTCTGATTTCATCCAAGACTGAGTTTGCAGTACAGTCCATCGGGGAAACAACGCAGGTTTGTAGACTTCACAATCATTAGTGGTATTCAATGTTGATGCCCTGTTTTCATACTTCTACTTGCTTTTTAAAATGGTTGTCAAAGTGTTGGCTGGTATACCAAACTGTTTAGCGATTTCACCTTTTTATACCGCTTTGATAACTTTTCCTCGTAGATTAGTGTATTGTACACACGTTTTGCCATATTGGCTTAAAAAAACACACCAACACTAAAAAACAAAGGAGACACTGTATATACCGTACACGCACTTTCAAATTCTGGCCCTAGACTGAGATGGAGATGGATCCGCAACAGGAGCGGAAGTTGGACACAGAATAAAGGATTGGTATTTCCTGTCGAAATACGATGCAGTAAAATACAGTATCAATGTTTTGAATCATAAGAAATTTCATACAACTTTGATTAATAGAGGGTTTCTTACCCTTACTTCGACTTGTAGAGACGGTTGCACGATTTCGATTTATAGAGGTTTTAAGCTAAAACTTCGATTTATAGAGGTACTTTAACGACGGAAAATACCGTAAAACTTCGATTAATCAAGGTGTTTCTCATGAACTATTCGATTTGTAGAGGTAAAATTAACATTGCAAAAGATAGGGAAGTTCAAGGGGAATAAAAAAATCGATTTATCAAGGATTTCGAATTATTGAGGTTCCCTATAATTCATTATACAATATGAATACGGAGAATACCACAAAATCGGATTGGGAATTTTTTTTTGTAAAATAGTTTGTTCTGGGGAAATTTTGTTTTCTAAAATATTTTATGCACTCCTGACTGTCTGGAGTACTGTGCTGTACTCGCGAGTGTGGACCTGGAAAGAACGCAACCCGCACGGTAGAGTGCAGCGGTTTCGACCTGCCACTAATTTTAAAGGCTGCATCTCGTCTCGACGGAAGTTCTCTGTATTAAAAATTAGTACGCGTGTTTAACAACAGTATTGAGCGGTAATTTAAAAAAAAATTCCATTTGTTTTATGTCAATAGTGTAATGTTTTTATTAATTTAAATAAGGTTCAATTACAAAACAAAGAATTATTTTACCGCAGTTTATTTTAGTTAAAACAATTTTTCCAGATGAGAAATGCAATTTGTTATTAATAATAATATAGTCTACTTCTCCAGAATCTTTATGAGGACGTAAATGATTTCTTAAATACAACTTTAAAGAACCAAATTAATAACAAAATAATTCGACCACGCAGCTGAACCGCTGACGAGAGTTGAGCAAATTTCCAAAATTAAGTTTTAGGGTTTCAACCAACAATTTGGAAAATAGATCTATTCACGACGGTGCTGAATAGCTCCAAAATGCTTCGCACGCTATTCCGCATATTGGGAGTATTTTCAATACACAGCGCATTGCGTGCTTCACACGTCAACCCTACGGTAGAATCCACCACATGGCTTTGAACCGGGTACTTTTATGGTATTTTACGTTTTGATCGATTTTGGGGGAACCAAGCGAGCTATAAGGTCGCGTAAAAAAACAAAATGTGCAGAATAACATCTTACATTTATATTTTTAGAAAAAACTCTAAAAAACATTAATTCTCGTAGGAAAAATCTCAAAAAATAGTTACTTCCGGTCAAAAAATGTGCTTCCGGTTGTTGGATTTATTTGGCTAATGAACTCTTCCAAGCGACGTTGACATATATAGGCTATGCGCTTGAGTGCGAACACATATATACCTATATATGTATATATAAATATGTATATACAATTTTTAATGACACACCAAAACGTGTTCTGGATTATCGGTGATCATTGACCACTCCCGACATTAGGTATGCCTCATTGTAAAAACTTATATCTTCAGCCTATGTAGGCCTACACTTTTGGTAACAAAACTGTTTACGCCTAAACACAGTTAAATAGCTGTTTATTTATTGCGAGACTCAAAAATAATTCATGGAATAAAGTTAGGTTAATTTTCTTGGGCAAATTTTAATGTATAATCCAAAAGACACACAATATGGATTTAAAATAAAGAATATAAATACATCAATTGGCCAGATACTTCTGGCGATTAGAATCTTTTAGTTTGCCGTGTATTCGTAACCTGTAAATACAGGTATAGTCTGGGTGGCCATGGTTCGAATGTAGTTTAAACTCTACTATTTTGAATGTACGTGAGACAGGATTCTACAACAAACAATACCACAACTATTAGTAACACAGCTGCAACAATAATATACCGGGTGTTTCAAAATTAATATCGGGGTTTATGGCTTTGTAACATTTATTAGATTTAACTTAAAATAATCTATATATTAATAGGCAAGCACAAAACTTGTCGTCCTTTTTTCTCAGCTTGTGTGCATCGCAGGAGAAATTCGCGCATACCTTTAGAAAGGTAGTCTCCTGTAGATGAGCAGAATCCCATTATAATTTACATCGGTCCTCAGGGATACGCCCCAGTGGCCCTCAAAGTTTCAATGTTAATCTTATGGAAGGTCAATCTTAAGGAAGAAGAAGAAAGATTTCTTTTGATTTTATCAGGGGCACAAAAAACAGCTGATTTTGATCAACAACTGATTTGGATCAAAAACTGAATATAATTTTAGGTTAGGTAAATCAAGCAATAGCAATAGAGAAGCATTGCCGGGTCCACTAGTTATAAATAATACATCAAATGAAAAAACAATTCAAACAGTTTTGTTGGTACACCTGTGCTTCGTGCGCATGCGGTGTTTCCTCTATCTTCCGTTAGAAAGCGCTAATAGCAATGATGGCGACTTGTGAACAGAAAGGTTTTTGTGTTTGACATTTTACAAGGATTTGAATCTGTAGTTAAAGTGAAACTTATGTTGCGCGTTAAGTTTGAACGTGATAATAATATCCGTAGGCCTAGATGGTATCATCAGTTTGCAAAGGGGAGAGTACAGGATGACCAAGAGTGACTGAAGAACGTATTGAACGTCTTTCAAGTGTAGCACCAAGAAAACAGTTTGAGAGGTTAGTCGTGAATTAGCAATTAGAGTGACACTTGTGTGTGTAGAGTTTTAAGGAGTTTAAACCCTATTGTTTGCAGTTGTTATAAGCTCTAAATCTTACAGACTACGGTTTACGTGCCAACTTTACAAACGATATGTTGCTGCATGATGAAGATTTCCTGGATCACATCGTCTTCAGTGACGAATCAAAATTTCACCTGCTGGACTTGTGAAAACTCATAATTTGATCTGAGGATCATCAAATCTCTACGAGATGGTACAGTTGCAACGAGATTCCCCTAAATTGAATGTTTTTTGTGCTATTCCGCATATTGGGAGTATCTTCAACACAAAGCATTGCGTGCTTCGCACGCCAACCCCGCGGTAGAATCCACCACATGGCTTTGAACCGGGTACTTTTATGATATTTTAAGTTTTAATCGATTTTGGGGGAACCAAGCGAGCTATAAGGTCGCATAAAAAACAAAATGTGCAGAATAACATCCTACATTTATATATATTTTTAGAAAAAACTAAAAAAAATTTATTTTCGTAGGAAAAATCTCAAAAATAGTTAGTTCCGGTCAAAAAATGTGCTTCTGGTTGTTGGATTTTTTTGGCTAACGAATTCATCCAAGCGACGTCGACAACCAATGTGTGTACCAAATTTGAACCAAATCGGACTTAAAATGCGGCCGCTAGAGTACATATATACATATATAAAATTCAATGACACCCCAAAACGTGTTCTGGGGACCATGATTGGTGCTCATTTACTACTCCCGACCTTAGGTCTTACCATAAGGGTCACTGCAATAGCTCATTTTTCCTATTGAAATTCGCTAATAAATACAATAGCAAATATTTAAAACAAAAATTCAAGCTATTAAAAAAAACCATACACACAAAATAAAATTGACCTCCAAATTTTGTAAATTATACTCCGGTTTTCTTGTCCGTAACATTTGTGATCAGGGCGGAACGTTTATGGGCCTTTCTGTTCGCTGGAAGCAACTGTAACTGGTGTTTCTTATACTAATGCGCTACATCTTTCCTCAATCGAAAGAAAACTACATAGCTTTGTTTGGCTGCATGATGATGCGCCAAAAATGTATAAATAGTGCCTAGTAAATGTATAAAAAATAAGTTTTAAAACTGTTTTATCAGACCTCAAATATATGTAAAATTTTCTTAAATAGAGTATTATCAACCTAAAACTATACCTGCACTTCAAATGTTTGCAAAGAAGGTCCATCTTTTTTGAAGACAAACTGCCCAAAGAAGTGAGCATCGTTCTTGCTATTCTCATCAGTCAGGCCCTGTACAACAGAAAACATGATTTTACTGTGTAGGTTGTTGTATTCAATTCATCCGGACATTGTATTTTAACAATTTTAGTGCCACACGCCGAAGCAAGAAGAGCCAAAGACGACAAGTATTTCATATTTGTGCACATAGTTCCTATGAATTTTAACAGATGGTGTTGTCATTCACTTAGTTGTATAAAGCAATATTTTAGCTTTCATTCGATAAAAAAATCTTCTTATTTGGACAGAATATAGTCGAAATACTATCGAATTAGTGAACAGCTGTCCTGGTCTAGCAGGGGATGCGGAATACTACCCCCCCCGGAAAACCACCCCCCCAGCCGCACCGTGACGTCACGAACTCTGCCAACTAACCAATACGGGAGCCGTGTCCGCGACTGGAATACTACCCCCCCTAGCAAAAGCGGGTCGCCGGAATACTACCCCCCCCAAGCAGGTTCCTACAATTATGCTGTTATCGGCAACATACTGTGACTAAACAGTTTAGGTTAGTCCTCTAGTTTTTTTTTTTATTCTAATTATATCGAAACTTGAGTGTGCGTGACTGGAAAACTGCCCCCCCGATCTCTGACATCAAAATGACGTAGGAACCTGCTTGGGGGGGTAGTTTTCCGGGGGTTAGTATTCCGGCGACCCGTCTAGCAGATATAATGTTCTAACACAGTTGAGTTGAAGTGTACTAACATTGTTACGGTTGTGTTTATAAGAATGTTTATTGTATTTTTATACATGTTTAGGGCAATAGACTTGTGTTTTTTGGTATTGTGTTTTATTTTAATTAACTTGTTTGTTCATTTAGTTTAATATATTCATAGGCCTAATTCGTTTTTCTTTAGTGATACAGTAGAGCGTCAATAATCCAAATGTCAGTAATCCGAAACGTCAAAAATCCAAAACGTCAAAAGTCCGAACGCGTTCCGAGGCAGCCCCTGCAAAAATGTTGTTTTCGCAAATTCCAATTATTGCGTCGTTAAAATTGTTACAAAAATCTTCATCGCAGTTTAACATTATTATCTTTTTTTAAACACTTCTTAATACCTGCTCTCACACGCCCTCACAGCAGACTGGCTGTCAGTATTTTCACTGTCACGCTCATAAGCTGCTTTAGCGCTAGCAGTAAACAAACAGCGCGTAAACATACAGAAAGTTCATTCATTTCTCTTTGTGTAATCATTATAACAATGTGTCGTACATAGAGTATTTTTTTTATTTTTTGTTTGTGTTAACTATAATGTACAAGTGAACTTTTAATTATGTACTGTACTGTAATCGAGAGTTACAAGTGTAATCATGTTGGCCCTACTGTGTACGTGCAGGTTCTTCTAAATCATAATATTTAAGTAGTCTTACATACTGAATTGTAATAATTACATTACTGCTTGTACTGTTTAACCACTTTAATCGATTAAAGGGCTTATATTTTAGCCTAAATGGCATTTTCTTAGTTATTTTCAAAAATCCGAACAAATTGATAATCCGAACCCCCTTCGGTCCCAGCGGATTTTCGACGCTCTACTGTATTTACTGTAGTCTGTAGTCTAGGCCTAGCTAACCTACAAACTTTCTTTACAATAAACTATTTATTCCTAGAGTGTTTACTCCAGTTCTTTGTTTGATTTAAAATCTATCCATAGCTTTTCAATCTTCAGTTTAGTATCATGTAAATAGTTAATATCTCTTTATAAATATTGTAGGCCTAAATAATTTTCTTCAAATACAAGGTGCAGAAAATAAACTTGGACTTCCGTATATTTGTTTTGTTTTTTGTGATTTTTACAAAATTTGTCTACTAAATTATAAAATTTATTCTTCTAAATTAAAGAATGGTTGTGACTGGATATTTATTTTCAATTACTGTAGTGTAAATAGTTACTATTTTTGAACAATTGTATTCTTTGTAAAAAAAAGGTGCGTGACATATAAACTTAGTTTTTTTTATGTATGTTTTGTTTTTTGGTTGATTTTTATGATTTGTGTGAAATGACGGCAAATCGCCATCTACCAATAAAACCTGTGTATTATCCGAGTTAGTTCCTAAAAAATACAAAAGATCGCATATGCTTCTTGTTCTGCAAGCTTGATTATATTTTTATCTTCCACGGCCTTCCCAATCGGCAAAAACGATTGAATGAAAATGTCAATTTACCAACTGACGAATCAAATTTGTGTTGACAGCTGACTGTTTTGTTTACATCTTTATCTTACAACAGTGTTTTGATCTCTATTTTCAATAAAATAATAAATAATTTTAAATAATAATAAATAATTTTGTATTATTGTTGTTTAGTAATAAAAAACAGCAAATATCTTCTTTTGATGATGAAAATCAAGAGCTATATAGGCCTATATCCAAACCTATTGAATTTTTGGATCAAATTTACCAAGGTAGGGTAGTTGCCCCTGCCCTCTCTCCTACACCCCGTCCTGAAAATGTTACTTTTCAGGTACCTAAGCATAGTAGAGGTACAACTAGGGGTAGAGCAAGGGGAAATCAAAGAGGTAGGGTCTAAGGGTCAACAAAAAACAGCTCCTCCAAAAAAAGAAAAAACAAGGTTGGAAATGGATCAACACCATAGAAGATAATGTTTTTAACGTACCTTTTACAAACTGTCCTGGTGTTTGGGCAAGCTTAGCTAGAAATTTAGGACCATTTCCCTCTGAAGTTGAAGTTTTCAACGCGTTTGTCGAGGATTATTTTTGGCAACATGTTGCTACAGAAACCAATAAATATGCCAAAGATATGATTGAAAGAAACAATGCAAGTGGTGAAAATAAAAACTTACTCTCTGAATGGTTTGAAACAACTCCTGATGAAATGGCAAGTTATTACAGTCTTTGTGTCCTGATGTCACTTGTGAATAAAAGGGCCATTCAATTGTACTGGAGCACTAAAGCCACTACTGAGACTCCGTTTTTTCGCAAAGTGATGCCTTTTCGCAGGTTTTTGCTCTTATCGAAAGTGTTTCACATTACTGATAATAAGAATAAGCCCCAGAATGACAAACTGTGGAAACTGAGGTACATCATTGACTATAAGAACCGAAAGTTTTCCCTGTTGTATTTGGCTGATGAAAACATTGCAGTTGACGAAAGCTTGATGAAGTTTCGAGGGAGGTTGGTCTATGTTCAATTCAACCCCAAAAAACGAGCAAGGTTTGGCATAAAATTTTCAAACAGAGCATACTGCTCAAAATTTAAATATACACTGGGGCTGAAGTCAAACAAGATGACACAGTGGAAGAAGGGGGTGGAGACACTGCTGAACATGATAAACTTTTGGTAGCGAGGCTATAGTGGTTTAAATGGTCAAGGAATGTTCTGGAAGTGGTCATACTCTGACACTTGATAACTGGTACTCCTCACCTCTCCTCTACTGTAGGTTGAAACAGATTGGTTTCAATGTGATTGGAACAGTAAACTCGTGGAGGACAAATATGCCTGAAAGTTTTAAGAGTGGAAAACTTGATGTTGGTGATTACGAAGTTACTTTTAGCCATGACGGCTCTTAGACGGCAGGACAAAAAAGAAGTTTGTATCTTGTCTACATTTCATAATAAAAGTAACAAGAAAACAACTGGAAAAAGAGACAGAGTCAGTGGAGAATTAATAAAAAAGCCAGAACCTGTCCTCTATTACAACTACTCGATGGGCGGGATCAACCGAGAAGACCAGCTGCTTGCTTCTTTTCCTACTATGAGGAGATATGCCAAAGGGTATAAAAAGATTTTTTTTATATTATGGACATTGCTCTCTTTAACTCATATGTTACATTTAGCCCAGAAGGGATTTTCAGAGTTCAAAGATAACTTTACCGATCTAATGTTCCAGACCAGGCAACTCCCGGCCTACAATCGGAGAGGACGACCATCAGCATCTGAAACCCCGCTAAGACTTCAAGCAGCTACTTGGGGTCATTTCCCAAGGCAAATCCTACCAAATGAGGTAAAACAGAACCCATCAAGATGATGTAAAGTTTGCAGTGCACGAGGGAAGCGCAGTGACAGTCGATGGGAGTGTGAAATGTGTCTTGTTGCGCTTCATCTACCAGATTGTTTCAAGACGTATCATACAAAATTGAACTTTGCTTGATAGTTTGGTGAGTTCATCACATGTCATTTAGAATTTTAGGTTAGAACTGAAAGATATTTTTACCTTTTTTTAGCCAGAAATGTAAAAAATAATTTAAAAAGTATTTATTTAAATTTTATTAATTTTTTTTTCAGATAGTGTTAGGCCTAATTAACCTTTTGCGCTCCATAGGCGAACTCAGTCCGACATCGCTAATTTGCCGTTGCGCTCCACTGTCGGACTCATTCCGACACACGTTTTAATATGATTTCTATGTTCTAAACAAGTGTAGAATCTGTGGTTTTCGGTCTTCAATGTTGTTAAAACAGTTTAGAAACCAGTGACAGATTATATTTGTTGTTGAATATATTTTATATCTCTCTGAAGTTAAACAGCTGTTTGCCAGTCATGATCAAGAAATACAAGTAGCTTCATCTTTTATCTTGCGCCTTGTAACTTTTGTTTACGCTTTTTCAAGTGGTATTTATTTTTACTGTACGTTATTATTTTGCAGTTTTGGGTAAATTTTGTTAATGTAAATAATGTAAAGATCTTGTTTTTGTTTTATTTTGTGTTGAGAAATGGCAACTGTTTAAACTATACGTTAACATGGTTATGTACCATTATTTCCAGAAACTTTATTGTTAAAATAAATTTTTGAATAAATATAAATACAGTTGACATACTTAAACAGACATATTTAATGTAAAAACTATTTTTAAAGCTCTAACCATTTTTATTACTACTTTTAAATTCATAAAAAACATATTTTTTTTTATTTTTTTTACCTAATATATTCAAAATAGGCCTACTCAATAAAAAAATGTTGTTAAACCTCAAAAATATTTTTAAAATTATTTATTATGGTCACATTCAGTGTAATTAAGTATTTTAAAAGCTCTAAACTCTATTATTCTTATTTTTAATTTCATTACAAAACAAAAAAATTGATTGATTTTTTTGACCGATTATATTCAAAATAGGCCTACTCAATGAAACGTTTTTTATTTAATCTTTCAAAAATTGTTTCCTTATTCTCTGTTTTATTCCGAACAAAATGATATATAATAACTTATGTTTACTATTTATAGGCATTTTTTAGCGAATTTACAAAAATAATTCTGGAAACAGTAATATTTTAATTGGAGCTGGTGGAGCAGCCAAGTGTCAAATAAATAGAGTGCAAAAGGTTAATAATAAATTTGAGTTTTAACCAATATAATGTATTTTTTCAAACCTACATTCAATTCTGATTAGAAAAATAACAAAATTTTATATAAAAGTAAAAAATTATGTGTAGAAATAAAAATATAGTGAATTATGTAAAAACATCCAGAAAAAATATGTTTTTTAGCCCGGTCAGGCATAAATAAAACTTTAAGTGAATGGGTTGAAGAAAATTTCAAAGTAGGATTTTTTTATGTCTTCATTTCTTAAGTAACTTTTGGAAATAATGTGGGGCTTTTTCAACATGTATAAATGTATAAATCTTTACCGTACTCCAATAGTTCTTAAGATTAATTATTTGCAAATCTTCATAGGAAAGATAGGCCTAAGCTATTGTAGTGACTCTTACGATTAGACCTAAGGACGGGAGTGGTCAAATAGCACTGATCATGGTCCACAGAACACGGAAAATTGTAATATCTATACTAATATTATAAAGAGGTAAAGTTTGTTTGTTTGTATGTAGGGGGTAATCTCTGGCACTACAGAACCGATTGAAAAAATAGTTTTACTAATAAAAAGCTACTCTATCCCTGAGTAACATAGGCTATAATTCATTTCAATAAAAACTTTTTTTTTATTTCAATATTTGTAAATTTAGTCGGAAAATTTCTTAGGTTAGTCCTAGAATGATAAACCAACACATGTATTTACATTTATTACCATAGCAACCAATTCAATAAAATAACAGATAAATGTAGGTAGCTATTTGCTCCAATATTTCCATTAACAGCTGATTTCAAAATTTGAAGCAATTATTTGTGTATTTCTAGCTTTTAGGTTAGGGTATTAAAGTGTAGACCTGAGCCTTACTGGTTCTTTTAACCATTACTATAACTGCTGTTATAAAATATAAGAAATAATTTAATTTGAACATTTAACATTATTTCCCATCTTAGTTTTGAGGTTATTATTAATTCTACACTTTATTATAAATAAAACATATGTTTTTAGAAGGTTCCATTGGGGGTTGGCGTGCGTAGCACGCAGAGGGGTCTCCCCTAGTATTATATATATATATATATATGTGTGTGAGTGTTTGCACTCTAGCGGCCGCATTGTACATCCGATTTGGTCCAAATTTGGTACACACATTGGTTTTCAAAGTCACTCAGACGAGTTCGTTAGCCAAAAAATCCAACAACCGAAAGCACAATTTTGTCAGGAAGTAACCATTTTTTGAGTTTTTTCTTACTGGAATGAAACTTGTTTGGGATTTTATCTAAAAAAAAAAAAAATATAGGAGATCCTTCTGCAAATTTTATTTTTTAATAAGGCCTTACAGCCCGTATCGTTTCCCCAAAATCAGCCAAAACGTAAAATACCATAAAAGTACAAGTTTGTTCGCTGCGAGCGAAGCAAAGTAGTCCATAATCCGAGGGCGCAAAGTCAAGGTGCAATCTCACAAAGCTACGAGCGGAACGAAGCTGCACATGAGCCGGAGCTGGAGCTGGAGGTTGAGGTACAAACAAATTCTACTAATATATTTCGTTCACGCTGGCAGCTATTCAGCGCTTACGTGAGCAAACCAATTTCCCAAATAGTTACTTACTTACTTCTTGTGCGTGTATCTGATATCAAGTGATATCAACCACACGGTGTCTCTCATAAACAAGGGCAGCAAGTCGCCAAAAGGTGTTGTTCGACAGTACTCTTTCAAGGGTGCATTCTCCTTTAAGTCTCGCTTTAAGTATCTTTCTAGGAGCATTTTCTGGACCAGGGCATTTCAGAAGGATGTGTTGGAGAGTTTCTTCTTGTTCTTGGCATACCAAACAAGTGGGCGAGTCAGCCAGTCCAAAACGGAAGAGGTATGCCTGAGTAACGATATGCCCGGTTCTCGCTCTGGATGCGAAAGTTGATACTGAACGAGGGATTCCCTTGTAAATTTCCAGGTTGTTAGGAGTTTTCTGTATTGAGTATAAATGGCGACCGTTTCTCTCGTTATTCCACTGTTCAACCCATTTAGATTGCAGGGTTCTGTCACAAAGAGCAAAACCGGCACTCAGGGAAAGATTTCTGGATGGAATCGGGCCCAAACCTGCAGCTATTCTAGCTATCTTATCTGCTTCCTCGTTGCCATGTATACCACAATGTCCAGGAACCCACTGGAACCAAATGTTTTTACCTCTGAGTTTTCCAAGCATAGCGTGAATGTCATTTACTCTACAGTAGTAGTTCGATGGTTTGTACTGCTTCAAAATCTGCAGTGCACTCATAGAGTCGCTGAGAATACAAACATCCCACTTTTCCACACTGGCGATGTGAGCTACGGCTGCGTCAATTGCTAACAGTTCCACGTCTGTGCTTGATGTAGAATGTGCAGGTACATAGAATAGTTGATGAAACCCTTAAAAATATAAACTTAGTTTTGGAAATTCGCTCAACTCACGTCAGCGGTTCAGCTGCGTGATCGAATTATTTTTATTTGAACACGATTTTCCGAAAAGAAATTGGTTTTATAAAGCTATCCTGGGTAATCCTGGCGACGGAAAATGGAATATTCTTTTATTTAAACAGTTTTATAATATGGGGATAGTAATTTTATAAAAATATAAAAGCCAAAAAAGAAGCATACAGACGAAAATAGTAGGAAGCGGTTTATCAGACAGGTAAAAACTGCTCTTTGAAGTAGAAATTCCTGCCTGTGGTGCCTAGGCCTTATATTACCAAAAATTTGTGTAGGCCCCTTACTGCTTTAAAATTATAAATGACGGATCATGTTCGACTAATTAACAACAATAATAATTCAACACCCATCATTTCCAAACAACTTTAAACTTGGATTAAGCTATTGTAATTACAAACCCAAATTGAAAACTCATTGGGCGCTGAGTCAATCTCTCCTGTCGGTGACAGGGACTTTGGAAGATGCTCCAATGAAACATTGGTCACGTGGATGTTTGCAATTAGCTGTATCACTGCGCAAGCTTGATGCCCTTCCACGGCCCAGCACTCGCCAGGCATAACCGATGTCTGTAACAAATACAATGATATAAAAAAACTTACATTATATTCAGCTTTATAAATATACAGGATGTCTCAAAAGTCTGTCAACGGTGTTATATTTTTGTGACCATTGAAGATTACACAACAAAACTTGGTACATCGTTTATTTATCTGCCAAAAAATCGAATTTTTGAAGCAATTACAATTTTTTTATCACCTAAGGGGGGGGGGGGGACAAAGGTTTGAAGCACAACATCAAGCAAAAACGTGAAAACTTTAACCAAGCACTTATCAGCGTCGAAGCAGCTATCCAATGTTTGCCACAGAACAAACAAAACGTAACCAGATGTTTGATTAGCGATAAGTGCGATTCAAAGTTAGTCTCTCATAGTTTAGTAAATATAAATAAACCTAACCGCTACGATGATGAGCAACATATAGCCAGAAATATAACGTCTAAATTACAATTACACGATGCCATTGTCACTAAAGCAGATAAAGGAAACACCTTAGTTTATATTATCTAATCGTAACTACATAGAAAAAACAGAAAACTTTTTTAGTGAAAACAATATAATTAAACTAAAAACCGATCCTACTGAAAGGTTTAACAAACAAATAAAAATCGCTATCAATTCATGCAACCGCATTTTTGACAAAAAACCAAATTAGGCAAATAAAATGACCAAACCATCCGCACCTGAATTAAGTCGTTAAGTCGCACCATAAGTCGGTATCTTTTACCTCTCCCATGTTAATTAAATGGGAGAACATACCATTCTGTAGGTACCATTACCTCAGTAACTATTATGACTATAAGCATGAAATTTTTTGCAGCTATTTAGCAAGCATGTCTTAACTTACTGTACTTTACTTCTGCTACATAGCATAATTATAAAAATATATTAAATAGTTTAAAACAATAAATTTTGTTAATTTTAACAAATAAGAAACCCAATTTTAATTTCATTATTTGTATTAATTACAAAGGTTTAAATTAACATATCATGATAAATCTGCTAAGGTTGTCTGGTATGGTAGTATAAAAGGTGTTTGCAAAATATCAGGCTTGTAGGTATCACACTTCTAGAAATAAATGTACCTAAAGTTAAAAAACAAAAGTTTCGGAAAAATGCTTTTAAACATTTTACTCACATTAAACAACTCTAGATACTATAATAATGACTGCTAAACAGCTGACTGCAAACTAATGATATTGCCATACAGTGTGACCAACCTATTCATTGTAATCAACCTAAATCCATCCAGATGGAAAACAAAAACAAATTTATATGAAACAAGTAGGCCTACATACAATTTGTAATTTTATTGTTTCCACATGACAATCAAGTCACTTTAAACTGAGCGCACTCCGTTGTATATGCAATTTAAACATACGTATAATATTTTTGCATACATAGTGTTATATATTTTCTTAAAAAGGAAAAGTAGGAAAAAATTTTAGGACAGTAATAAAATTTTTGTTAATTTTTGCATTTATTAACATAAAAAGGTGTTATGTGTTCGTATATTTATGTTTTTATTAGATTGGTATGTTTCTATGTAATGGAATCTTTGAACGTGATTTTCACCCCCTTCAAAATGTTGGATTAATTTGAAACTTTGCACTCTTATCAAGGACCGATGACAATGCAATATTAATTTTGTTAATATGCTTTTATTAGCTTGGTATGTATCTATGTAGCGGAATCTTTGAACGTTATTTTCACCCCCTTCGAAAAGTCGGATTGATTTGAAACTTTGCACACTTAGCAAGGACTGATGACAATGCAATATTAGTTTTGTTGGGTGTAATCAACTGATCATGGTCCCCAGAACACGACGTGATTTTCACCCACTTCAAA
>JAGFPH010005566.1:76081-94643 GCA_018207615.1 Philaenus spumarius
TACTTTTATAAATATCTACCAATGAAATATTTGTAACATTTGATAAAAAGCACCCCACGCTTGTTTTTACAATTATTTTCAAATTTTTAGTTCGGTTTGCTTTTAAATCGTATTTGTTTAGTTTTTTAAACTATTATTTAATTTTTTAAACAATGATAATGGGAACTACCCAGCAAGGACTTGGTAATGGCTGAATACCCGAAACGGCCGTAGTGCATTTTGATTATTGCACTAAAGAAATATTGATTATTGTGACGGTAAAAGTCATATTAATATATTTAACCCTTTATAGATTATGCTCTTCCCTTTACAAAGCCAACCGATGTCTTCAAACTGATGATATAATCACTTGGAGGATTACATTTGAACTTAATACGGAACGCACGTTGCACTGTAACTACAGATTCAGTCCTTGCAAACTGTAAAACACAAAAAGCTTTCTGTTCACTAGTCGCCATCTTTGCTACTAGCGCTTTCTAACAGAAGGCGGGGGAAACAAAGTTCTTGCGCGCAGGTGCACCAACAAAACTGTATGAGCTGCTCTTTCCTTTGGTGTATTATTTATAGTTGTAAGTTAAATGTAATAAATAGTCTACTACAAAGCCTTAAAACCCCGATGTCCATTTGGAAACAAACAGTATTGTACTATTGTCGTGAACACGTCTATTCGCTCACTACAGTAACAGATGGTCGAACTTTCTTTCGAACGGCAAATTACAGTGTTGAAAAATGAAATTTCCTTTACACATCTCAAAATGGTCGGTTAAATTTTATGAACCGAAACAGATATTTCCAAAAGTGTTCGAGAGGAATCTTCATCTTAAACCCACCTGAATCTATACTGTCCCAATTACACAATTACATTGTAAAAATACGATATTCACCTGAAGTATGGCTTTCGCTTTATTTGTTTGGGAACAAAGAGGCACACCAAAGATCGACAGTACGGGAGCTCCAGGGTTGTACGTTTCTGTATTCTTCGTAGACAGGATTTTCCCACCTGTAGAAAGAATACACAGTGAATAACAGACCAAAAGTTCGGTATGTATAGTGAGCAAAGACAAATAAATAATTTGACCACGCAGGTGAACCGCTGACGTGAGTTGAGCAAATTTCCAAAATTAAGTTTATAGGCCTATGCTTTAGGGTCTCAACCAACTATTTGTGAAATAGGTCTCTTCACGACGGTGCTGAATAGCTGCAAAGTGGTTCGCACGCCATTCCGCATATTAGGAGTATCTTCAACACACAAAGCATTGCGTGCTTTGTACGCCAACCCCAGGGTAGAATCCACCACATGGCTTTGTACCGGCTACTTCTATGGTATTTTACTTTTTGATCGATTTTGGGGGAATCAAGCGAGCTATAATGTCGCGTAAAAAAACAAAATGTGCAGAATAACATCCTAGATTTATATTTGTAGAAAAACTCAAAACACAAATTCATTCTCGTAGGAAAAATCTCAAAAAATAGTTACTTCCGATCAAAAAACGTGCTTCCGATTGTTGAATTTTTTTGGCTAACGAACTCGTCCGAGCGACGTAGGCAACCAACAAATGTAAAAAATTTGAACCAAATCGGGCTTAAAATGCGGCTGCTAGAGTGCGAACATATATATATGATTTTGAATGACACCCCAAAACGTGTTCTTTGGACCATGATCGGTGCTCATTTGCTACTCCCGACCTTGGGTTTTACCATAAGGGCCACTGCAATAGCTCATTTTTCCTATGGAAATTTGCTAACAATCTAAGGGAAATATTTTGTTGCTTCTTAACACTTCCCACGCTGAGCCTGATATAATTTGAGCCCATTTTTGAGCGAACGTTTATTTTATGTAAAATTTAAAAAGATAAAAAAAGAGTATTTTTTATTATTAAATAGTATTTGTAAGCAGAGCCGTGGCTAGGCGTTGGTGGCGAGGTGTGCCCTCGCCAAAAGCGCAGTAACAAAGAGGGCGCAAGACCATAAACCATGAAAAATCTCCCCTCTTTTAGACTGGTGCAATTTATCAAACAATAAAAATTTCACATTGATAGAAGAAATCTATAAAAAATTACTGCATTTGAACTACTATCTGTAATATTACGCCGATTGTCTACAAACAGCAACCATGTAAATAAAAATCTAGATTTTAATCTCAATATACCTGATGGGCGATGTGTCGAGCCAGCCCCCGCCAGAGTCAGACGTAAAGGGACAAACCTTAACCCTCTATTCCTCCCTCCCCTTCCCATTCGAGTAGACAGCAGCAAAATTGGAACTTTTTGAAAATTTCTTTTCTTGAAAAGTGTGCAGCTGATTTTGGTGAAACGTACAGTAGAAATGTTGATATAGTTGAGCTCATAAACGAAGTAGCTGATTTCAAGTTCAGTGGATTAAGAGATATTTTTTACAAAAGTCAGTGTTGCGTCTTGCGAGCATAGTTTCAGCGAGCTGGAGATCATGAAAAACTATTTTCGGTTGTGAATATACGAGTGAAAACAGATTGACAAACTTAACTATCCTGTCCATAGAATCTGAGATCACTTCAAAATATTTCTGAAAGCAAGAACGGTAACGTTATTCTGGTATTTTAGTTTCATTGCATTTATACTGTACTCTGCTGCTTAACAGATATTAAGAGCAAAATAAATTTGTTTACTGAAACTTTTAGATTTTTTATTTTCAGCCCCCATAGCCAAAAAATGTTACCTGCAGTTACAACAATGGCATGTTTTTTATAATATAAACAAAAACTACAACCAAAGTAAAAGCACTGATTGAGGTTAAGCATTATTTTTGGTAGTTTTTGCAAATCGATAAGTACATTATTTTGTTTGTTTGCTCCGAACTATTCCTGGGCAAGTTGTATTGATAAACAAGAAAATGTGATTAGGGGGTCAACTAATAATATAATAATAAGCAGTGCTACATCATTTAAAATTACATTTTTTTACTTTCATGTTCGCAATATAATTCTTTAACGCCCAACGTCCGATAAATCGCCCATCAGTAGTTTAAGCGAAAAGAGCCAGCATCCGATTGATCGAACCTCCAAAATTTTGTTTGTTAATGTGATAATTAACATGTAATTCAACAATTTAAGCAAAACAACAGTCTTATAGTGAACTAAACTAGTTAGTTACAGTCACATTTATGGAATTATCGAAACATATATTTTACTATTTAACGAAAAATATTTGTAAATGTTGTCTTTTATGCGCAATAGGCCTATTACTATATATACTAAAAAAATTAGGTTTTGATATAAAGACCTTATTTTTTGTAAAGTGGAGGAGAAGACAATGACAGGGTGCGCGGATCAAGCTTTCCTCTGCTGCTGGTTCCCCTACTACCACTACCTCTCTTGCCATCGGTCGCAAATTTACGCCGCGCTATGTTCGGATACATTTTTATTATACTTTATCAAAGTTATAAAAACATCTAATATATACAAACTATAGGTTTTAATAATCTACTTTCAGAATGTGTTTCGTAAATTTAAGTCTGGCCACTCAGGTTAATTATGCAAGATATTGACCTAATTTGTTTGTACTGTAATTATTGTGGAACAACTATTAATGCGACAAATTTCATCTTCCGCCTGTTTGAAGCACACATAATAAACAATCATTTCCCGAAAGATCTGTCCTTAATATTGTAGATTACCAAAGATATGATTTTTTGAAAAATAAAAATTTTAAAGCGCTTTTCCTACTTTTCTCGGTGGAAAATAGTCCGATTGTGGTCTATAAAAAAACATTTTGTAGGTTTTTTAATTCACTACAAATGTCCCATTGGAAGTATCGTGCTCCATTCATAAAATTTTATAATATCATTGATAAACCCAAAAAAGTTAAAATTTATTATTTTTGTTTATAAAAAAATAGGCAAAAGCTCATTGCCTGATAGTTTTTGTATTTTACATATCTATGTGCTACACTTAAAGTCACTGTGTATGTCTTTTGGTGTTAAATTTAATAACAAAATTAGCCTTTTATTTTGCTCTATTGACCGGTCTATAGTGAGTAGAAAATAATAACTCAATAATAATGTTTAGGGAATACAACTTACCAGCCAGTTCCATAGCATAGTCAGTTAGTCCTGTTTTATCAGAATTGTAGGACTCCAGTTGTGATTTCATCAACATCGTAATTTCTTTGTAGCTTTGTTGCGATAGTACAACACCTTGATCCAACTTCACTGCCATTTCTGAAACACACAAACCTTTGTTACAGCAAGTGTAAGGAGTGCCCACTTATTATATAATAATAATAACAATAATAATCTTTATTTACTGAGGCGAAGTTAAAGATTGGGTCCTCTCTTCCACTTTACCTTGAATTTCAAAATATATAACAATTCACACTACAAACAAAAATAATAAACAAACAAAACTACAAATAATAATTACTTCTAAAACATAATGAACAAAAACTGAGAACTAAAAATATATACATTTATCTCCTAAGTAAAATAAAACTAAAAGTAATTTATAATACATAAACATTAGAGATGGGAATTACCGCTACATTGTGGTAATAGTCTGCAACGTTCCACGGCGTCTTGGTAATAGGTTGAAATAACGTATTAAATTTGTAACGTATTAATAGGTGGCGGAAAATTGCCGAGGTGTTATTTGATATAACGTTGCAGACGAAATTACTGAAATTATTAATTTGGTAATATGATGTTGCGTTGCGGGCAAGTTACTAGTAGACCGTTTTAGCAAGGTGTATTATTTATTAATTTAGTGTTTCGTTGCAGACAAGATTACTTTATGAAATGTTACCGATATTCTTAAGTAATATTGTCTGCAGCGTTACTTGAATATTCGAAGAAACGACTTTATTAACAAAATAAATTAAAACAAACATTTTCAGAATGATTAGATATAAATAAATAAATATATAATATAAAAATAATAATAAGATTTAAACTTAGAGTAATTATTGATAACTCAAAATTTAAAAACTTCAAATTTGAAATACTCAGCTTCAAATTAAAATAAACATTAAACAAATATTATTCATTTAATATAGGGGTTCCAAGCGAGATTACTTTATGTTAAAAAGTTACCAAGCTTCTCAAGTAATTTTTTTCTGCTGCTGTAAGTTAAATGTTTAAAACAAATCTTTACTAGCAAAATGCACATATAAAAATGTCAGAATAATGTTAGGCTAGATATAAATTATTAGAAATCAATTAATTGTAAACCTAGAGTAATTATTGATGACAAAAATTTTTAAAAACATAATTTTATGTTAAACTTTTAGACTAAATTAAATTGCAGTGTTGTCAATTAATTGTTTAAATTCAACTATTCCCAAAGGCCTAGAGAAGGGTAGTTCTATAAAGCAGTTTTATTTTTTTAATTATTTTATGTCAGCAGTAATTATTATGACAATGTGCATATAAGCTATTAATTATGTGTAATGGATTTTTGGATTACATTAATAAAGAATACAGACACCGGGAAGGGCAAGAAATATTTCCCGGAACCTCACACCAAACATCCCGTTTATTCAGATTTAATAATGTGTAGCCTGAGTGGTACGTTGATGCAACCTGTTAATATTGTAACGTATTAAGGCAAGCCAAGAAAGTAATCTGCTGGCCGTTTTCTCAAAGGGTATTGTGTTATTTTTGTCGAGGTATTATTTTGTAATGTAACGTTGAAGATATGATTACTTGGAATTAACACCTCTCTGGAACGTTCGTCAGTCCCCTTCACTGCGTTACCACTTGATGTTACAAAAATAATTGGGAGTCCTACATAACGTATTAACGTGGTAATAGTCTACAACTAATTAATAGTATTATTTTCCTGTTACGTTAAATAACGCCCACCTTTAATAAACATATACATAAACACACTTACACTCTCAAACACACACACATACAAGAACATGCTTCAAAACCCGCCCGAGCTCCCGAAACTACCCAAAACTGTGTAAGAACCAACAACCCAAAGCCTTCTTGAGCATTGTCATTGATGCATTTAAAACTCTCGGACAGTGAATTCCTTAGCCAACATGCTGTCACAGTGAAAGATTTATTAAACATCTCAGTTCTGTGCCTGGGTATAAGTAATAATGAAGCTCCTCATCGTGTGTCGGTAGCATTTACATTTGAGCTAAAGACAAACCTTTCTGCCAGATAGCGAGGCAATGCAGTGAGCAGAATAGCGTGCATAACAATAAAATGTGATAATTTCGTAAAAAACTAAGTTTTAGAATTGAAATTTGTTTATAATATTTTGTCACATGATCGTCATTTTTTAAGTCAAGGAGGAAGTTACGCAACAAGAGTCCGGTGAAACGGATACTGGGTCCAACAGAAAGAAGGAACGATTAGATACAGCAGCTAGGCACTAGTAGTGTTGTTGCCACCTGTCAGTTGCGTTCATCCGTTGTTCTCTTCTGTTTTAGTTATCTCGAACGAATTTGATTTATTTCTCGATCTTTTTTTAAGACGATGCATTACTAACGGACAGACTGCGGGATGACAAAACGGATAGTTTGAACAACCTATCCCTTCCCTTCCGTTTTTAGAAGAAAGAGTTGTAATGCAACGGAAGGATAAAAACGGATGGTGTAAACCTATTCTAAGGCGAGGTCAAGAGCATTTGCTGTGTCTACGTGTGATATGAGTTCAGTTTGAGCGTTCACCTCCTCGCTTTCCTCCGAGCCGATCAAGGCTATACAGAACTGACACTAGCAGATGTTGCTGCACTTAATTTACGCCTTAACAAGTTAATACGTTGCTATTATTCATGAAATCCGCCTATTCCGAATTCCCGCTAAACCGAACAGTGTTTGGAATAGCTGGACTCTACTGTAGTTAGAATATGGAAAAATTTATGTTTTCACCAGCTGCACTCTAACATTAAACGGCAAGCAATTTTTTACCTTCTTCAGAGTGTGCATGCCAGCAAACACTTTATTGCATGTGTCAGTAACATGGTCTGTCCAGAGTATACAGGGTGATTTTGTAATTCACAGAGATAATTTAGGGAGAATGGGTCAAAATAAAGGAAAACTTCCTATTAAGGGTCGGCTCTAGTAAAACAGAAAGCAACGTGCGACTCCCTATAGCGGCGGTAGGTTATGCGGACATTGCTCATCCTAAATCCATTTAAAACCCGCAATTATTCAAATAGCGTTTTAAAAAGATACCAAACTCTTGGGGACAGAATTCTTCATCCGAATGGCTTGGTAATTTTTCGCTATAATTTAATAGTTACAACGTGAAAAATATTTAAAATCACCCTATAGCGGCGGTAGGTTACACGGACATTGCTCAGCCTAAATCCATTTAAAACCCGCAGTTGTTCAAATAGCGTTTTAAAAAAATACCAAACTCTTGGGGACGAAATTTTTCATGCGAATGACTTGGTAGTTTTTCACTATAATTAATAGTGACAACATAAAAAAATATTAAAAATCAATGTTTTAAATTATTAATAAACATTAAACAAAATATTTTTCTTAGTTTTGAAAAAGCCATTTGCATGCATATTGACCATAGCTTTAAAATGACATATCGTTTATAATTTTCCGATCAAAAATAAAGGAAAAATTTGGATTTTAATTTAACATTGGTGTTATTGAGTGTCAGCCAACATGGCTGACAGCTAGAGCTGACCCTTAAACATATTTCCTTCTTTTACCAGCTACACGCCATTTTGTTTTTTTTTTTTTACTAAATAATTGATACCTCTAGAAAAGCTTATCCGATCGAGTTGAAACTTTGCACGTTAGTCATCAATGTAAAAATAATAAACTTTTTAAAATAATCCGATTCGAAATGGCGGCCATTTTAACACTAAATTTTTATAAAAAACGTCAAGAGTACAAAAGTAAATGGGCTTTTGTGAACGAAATAAATTAAAATAGCATTTAGCATATTTTACAAATAACATTGCATGCCCACCCCCTTGTCGTTAAGACTTAAGACAAGAATTAAAGAACACTTTTCTCATATAAAGTACAATGGGCCAGATAAACCTGCTATGGCTAAACATTGTTTAGATGAGAACTATCATTTTAAAATAGATAACTCTCTATTATTGAAAAATGTAACTAAACTTAAAACAGGTTGGGAAACTTTTTATATTAACAAACATAATAAAATAATTGTAAATAATGAATTAGGACAAATACAAAATTCTACATTAATATAAAAGCAATGTATTGTATGCGATTATTATTAGGTTAGTAACTTGTTTAAAGTAAAGACCACGAAAGAATACCATTGAGGGACGGGCTTGTGTACACCGAGACCTTGAACGCTCCAATAGCCTTAGTGCGACGTTGTCACGTTCTTCCCACGCTTCTAACCGAACCCAGCTGACTTAACGTAATTCTTTAAACAGTGCGAACTGTAAATACTAGGAGTGTTCGAGACTAGTAGTTATGGCAACGCTGCGCGCCCATTATATTGGCCACCACGCAAGTTCTTTAGTGGTCTTTAATATAGTTATATAGTTAATGTTAGGCTAGTTATAATAACGCAAGGCAATTGGTAACGCCCCCCTAATGTAATATAGTCTTAAGCCACGCCCACCTTTGAATTCTACATAAATACGGGAGATGAAACACTGTTAGATTAGTTATAGTTTGGCTATTGTAGCTCGTGCATCTCTGAAGATGGTAACTTTGTCGTTGAAATGCGTTTGAGTTAATAAACATATTAGTTGCGGGATTTTGTGTTCTAAGTTTATTCTATTAATTACCCAACGTTTGTTTATTACAACGTCTATTTTTTTTCTTTTCTTGCGCCATTTTGCGGTATTCTTTGGCGCTAAGTCTCTTTTGTCCATCCATTTTTTAATTAAGAAATCGTAACACTAAACTTTAAAAAACTGAATAACTTATTTTCATAAGTATGCTCTACTAGAGAAATTACAACGGACCGGCTTCCGAAAATAACACTTTAAAACAACATTTTAAACTTAAATAAACATGGGGCGAAACAAAAAAAAACTATAATTTTAACCTTTACATTACTGACTTGCACAAGCTTAACAGCCGACACATCAGCTGTAAACATGTTTCTGATTGGTTCCCGAATAGAACCGTAGAATCACAAAGGTGTCGCCCTCCCCCCTCTACACACTTCTACCGTCTACAGCCATACTTCCTCGTAACACAGAAGCTAATAGTAAAGTTAGCATTAAATTTCCTTAACCCTTTGAGGACCAAGAAGTGATAAAATTTGAAAAAACTATATATTTCTTTATTTTTGTGATTAACTAAGGTTAACTAAGGTAAAAAATATTTTTCTATTTTTTTACTGGTTTTTTTTAGTAATAATTATATATATATATATAAATACCTTAGTAAAATTACGCAAAACAGCCCCACCCGGAGACCAGATATCTAGTCATATCCCGTCAGCTTGGAAGCGAGCCAACCACCGTTTGCTTTACTTCCGCCCTCCTACCCTCAAACCACAGATATGATTAGATATCTGGTCTCCCTAGCCTAGATTCGAACTCGGCATCTTGTGATCAGAAAGACGCTTCGTTACCACTAGACTACGGCTTCATGAAATAAAAATGACAAATTAACAAAACTTCAGTTACTTTACTATCGGTATAAATATTCCGTGTAAAGTAAAAGATAGTTTGTCAGCACCATCTAGGAGCGGTTATAGGAAGTTTGCTTGGTTGCTCTTAAGTTTTAATCTGTCTAATTTGTATGTGTAAGAGGTTTATAATAATAACTTAGATCAGTTCTTATTAAGTTAAGTAATTAATTTAAAGCAATATGCTAAACTTTTAATACAAAATACTGACAAATGAAAGACTAGAACATGTTTTAAAAAATTGGGGAAATCACACCATATAAATTGTCAATTGAAAGCAAGCACTAGCCAAGCAAGTCCTGCTTTCTGGTGGCATTTGTTGAAACTAGGTGTAGACCTGATGTTTTACAGACCTGCAATGGTACTCTAAATTACCTCTTGTACTTGTAGATAAAGCCACTGTTACCTTTTATAAAGGCAGTTGAATTGGGTGGTACTTAAAAGTACCGTCGGGCAACAAAGGGTTAAAACAATATATTTCTCAGAGTTCATCCTAAAATTTTGGGGAAACCTGTTTTTACAATTATTTATTTTCCCGCTCTTAAAAATTCGCCGCCCTGGTCCCGGGCCCATGCCTGAATCTGGCCCTGCATACGACCACCCTCCGAATTATCTCCACACATTACAGACAATATCACAAACACTGTTAAGGAGAAGATTTGAAGATCTCAATCTAACTAACAGCTCAAGTGTAGCAGTTAAAAATTATTACAATATTCCTACCTTCTTTGATTTCTTGCCTAAGTTTGGAAATGATAACCACCAACTTGGGAAGTACTTGTGATATCTCCTCCATTTTCTTTTCGACATTTTCCTTTTCTTCTTTCTCAAACTTAGTGGATCTCTAAAAAATTTAATCAAATAATTATTAAATCAGATATTTAGTTTTTTTACTTGTTCAGTGTAGTCTACCTAACTTGTTGGTTATAATAATTGTATGCTTTTCATGTTCGCTACCACCATAGTAATATTTTTAGTACGCATAGACTAGCGTCACATATATAAAAAACAAAAAATAAAAAAAATATGGCAAGTGTTTAAAAGAAAGTATTCTATACACATTCGAAGAACAGGCTACTAATTTAGTAAACAAAACTTTTTTATCTTTAACCATACCGTTTTTATAAAGCTCAAATGAAAAGAACGCAATTTCGACAAAATGAGTTGCCGCAGCTAGTCCTGTAGAGGCCTGAATAACTACTACCTCAATGGGTTGACGAAGAATCATGCCTCGATGAAAGAAGCGAGTAAAACATACTACAAATTATATTGTGTGAAAGACATGTGATGAAAGCTTTAATTTAAAAAGAGGTGAAATAACAAAGATTGTACTAGGAAAATAATTTTAACTAATATAATAAAAATTGAAAGGTAAAGTAAATAATTTTACATGCAGCTGAACCGCTTCATGAGTTAAGGGAATTTCCAAAATTAACAGGGTGTCTAATTCCAGGGTGTCTAAATTAACAGGGGGGGGGACCTTTTGAAATTCCCTGACTTTTCCCTGATATTTCCCTGACTAAATAACGTTTTCCCTGACCAATTTTAGAAAAAACACAAACCAAACCATGCTAATTTAATTTTAGTAAATCAATCAAATTATATTTTTGATAAAATAAATTTTTAGGGAATTAATTAAATACGGTAATATTATAACAGTTCAATATTTAATACTAGGTATCTATGTTAATGTACCAACCACAACCAGTTGCAAATTACGCATTTATGACTATAAATATTGAATTACTCAAATTATATATTATTGCATTATAAAAAAAGAAATAGCTACAGTGCTACAGTAATTGGTTTTTGTAATCCAGCTACCAGTACAGATTTGCATTGAATATTTAATTAATTAATACGAAGATACCCAAATTCAAAAACATTTAATAATAAAACTAACATTTTTAGAAATAGAACGTTAGAGAAAGTTTTCAAAGTCATATCACGGCAAATGCATTGGAACAAGCTGCCACAATCACACGCTTAACTTGCCGATAATTGTTTTTACGTATCAGAATATATATAGTTTTCTTATTGATTAATTTAGAAGTTCATCTTATCTTTAATGTTTATTTTCTCAATTAAAAATTGTATTAATCTATGATTTTAAATAGTTATTTTTAACTATTTTCCTTAGAAATGTTATTTTTCCCTGACCTTAACCAAAATTCCCTGACTTTTCCCTGATTTTTCCAGAAAAGTAAAATTCCCTGACTTTTCCAGGTTTTCCCTATTTTCCCTGCTGCTAGACACCCTGATTAAGAAAATGATTTCAGGGTTTCAACCAACTACTTGGGAAATTGGTCTACTTACGAAGGCGCTAAATAGCTGCCTGGGTGTACAAAATATATTAGTAGTATTTTGTTTGCAGCTCAGAATCCAGTCTCGCTCACACGCTGCTTTGTTCCACTTGCTTTGTGAGTTTGCACCTCGACCTTGTGGCCTCGGAATTTTATATTGCTTTTCTTCGCTTGCAGTGGTTTGAATCCCGGCCGTCGACTTCGTAAGAGAAGCAACGATAAAAAATCCCCAAAGTGGATTCGCAACTTTTATGGTATTTTACGTTTTGATTGACTTAAGGGAACCAAACGAGCCCTTAAAAAAACTAAATGTTTAAGATAATCTCCTACATTTACATTTTTACATAAAACCCCAAAAACATTACCTACAACAAATACAAGATTGACACAGAAATTCCTTATCGAATTAAATATAAGATTTTACTAAAATGTATTTTTATTTACTTTAAGTTGATTATATACAGTAGAAGGCCTGCAGAATATGTCTGAACGCCCGAACGAGTTTCAGGGGAAATTGAGACTGAGCTGAGGAAATTTTGGCCGGGGAAAAATCCACAAAAAATAAGGAAAATACAATTATTTTGGCGAAAAATAGATAAGAAATGAATGGGAACAAAGGTCAGCCTAATCGGTTTGTATGATACATATACATACACACTAACACAAACACGCACATACAAAGTGTGTTGTCTGCTCTCTGCTGCAAGCTACAAGTCGGATAGGGTTCCTATTTAATTTTCACCGCACTAAATATCGTACGGTCCAGTCGCCGATACGATATTAATCTTCACTGCACAAAATATCGTACGGTTGATGAATGGCAGTTTCCTGATTCTTGACTGGCATTCAAATACTTTCGTTAATTATTAAATAATTATTCTGATACCGGTATGCAAATTTTGATTAGTTTCATACAAATGGTATTATTTAAACAATAATAATTAAATCATATTAAACCAAATTATACAACGATACTTAATGCATAGGCATTACTGATGTTTTTCTTCTTTTTTTTACTGAAATTCAAAATCAGTACAATGGATGATTCATTTGTTTCCTTTTTCATTGCTTAGATGGGGGTGGAGGGATGGGGTATACTGTTATATATCTCATATCTATCGTTTCGAGTTTTCGACCTCGTCAGTTTATAAGTAGCAAGTGGTCTAGGTGGTTGTTTATTACTGATGTTTAAATTTATATAGTGATTTTTTCCGTCGTAATTGTTTATTATTGTGATGTTTAAGAGGCAATGTAGTGAACCATCGAAGGGTTATTAAGTATTATATTTATAGTGTTTCGTAATATTTTCAGTAATGACTGTGGTAGATAATTCGGTAGTTGAATTGGAACTAAGTAAACATAACATTTAACTTTGTATTTACCACTTAAGTATTAGGCCTACTTTTAAACATAATAAAATAGCAATAATCAAGTTATATTTTTTTGTTTTAAACCTTTTTATGGTTCCACCATCTGGTGATATTTCACTGTAGGTATTTAATTTCACCCTAGATATTTCATTTCACTGTAGTTAATTAAGTAAAAATAAGATTTATATTGGAATTTATAGTGAATATTTAATAATAGTTATTAAAACATAAAAATATGTCAAATGGTCAATAAATATGTTGAAGTAAATAAACAAACTGTGTTAATGTCTGTAGCGAACAGCGATCAATTTTGGGGAAATTTTTAGTGAAGAAAAGTGTGATCTGGGGAATTTTCGTGTGCTAAAACATTTTTTGCACCCCTGTACAGTAGAGCTGCGGTTATACGAGGTAATGTGGACCGAGGGTATCTCGGATAAGCGAAAACTCGGATAAAACGGACTCTGTCGAAAATCGAGAGGGAAACGTCCGGTACACTGGTGAAATCAATGAAAACGTAGTTAAAGATGTGAAAAAAGGCATCTACTGTTAAGAAAATAAATGCAGTTTATTAAATTTTATCAAATTAAAATCTTTTACGTTCAAATTTATCATTTTTTTAAATGAAAAGTATTTAAAAAAAAGAAATCATACAAAAAATGATTCCAAAATTGGAAAAATTAGGTTAAAGTAAGTAGGCCTAATCTGACAAACATTAAATAGTCCAATCAATGTTAATGTAAAAAAAATTAAAAACTAACGTCCAAATGAAAATAAAATACAAATACAAAATGATAAAAAAACATACATAGACTAAAGTACATGTTCCAGTAAAAAAATATTTTATGAAGAAATCCATAGCCTAAGTGTTTTCTGTTTAACGGAACTCGCTCGCTTGAAAACTAAACAAATGATATGCAGTTTGACACACGCGACGTTTTAAGAGCGATGGTTTGCTTGATACTGAATCAAACTACTGTATTCACAAAAACCCCCAAAGCAGAATGTGTGTTATCTTTCTGCAACGATTGCAACTTTCTGTGAGTGCAGGCGTTTTAGTAATAAATTAATAATAGAAGTTTTATAGGTGAATAAGTAAGCAATTCACACAAGATCAATTCTATGTGTTTATTGAACTAAGTCATTATTTTAATTTCTTTAGATATGCCTTAAAACTTTTTTAATCCTTAATTTTACTTTACATTTTCTTATATTTTGAATTATTGTAAGTCACGCTTTACATCAATAGCAATCCTCAACTTGATGAGCTAATCGACTAGTTAAACTAGTAGTTTATTCGACCAGTCCCTTATGTAAACGTTAGTCGGTTGATATGGACGGACTAGTCGATTATAAACCGTAGGCATAATGATAGTCAGAATGTCATTTGAAATCTAACGACTAGAGAAACAGATCGACTTGTGTACAAATGATAACTATTTACGACTAGAACAGAGATGATAAAATAGCAATAGTTGTACTAGTCGTGAAGTCGAGTTAAAATTTTCGTTTATGTTATTGATGGGTCCATATCAAATTTTTCGATTCTCGATAGCGATACCTATCAACGAAAAACAGCCAGTAATTCAACTAGGCCTAATTATTTGTAGGCCTAATAAATACAATCTCAGCATATGTCCGCGAAAAAATCGATACCCGAATACAATTTGTGCCAACTTTATGAACTACCGTTGTTGAAATATTATTTAAAATACAATAACGAATGTCCGCAAAAAAATAGGACGTCCGAATATTATTAGCGCTGATTTCATAAAACGCCGGCATTAAAACGTAATTTAATATACAAAAGCGTATGTCCATGAATAAACCTACTCCCGAGAACAATAATTTGTTCTTGTTTCTATAAAATACCTGAGTTAAAACTTAATTTAAATGGAAATTAAATTTCGCTATTTGCAAGATTGAATAACAAGTAAAATAAAGGCACTTCGTCAAGACTTACAAAAAAAAAAACATCACGGGTAACGTAATCCCAATATGTCCAAATTGTTTTACCCGACCTATAAAATTTGTAAATTTTCGTCACAGTAGACACCCTAATTCTATAAATAGACACGATAAGAAACTAATTCATAAGTGGTTGTTCTTGAACCTACTTTACCTTCCTGTGTACAAATAATTAACTAAGTAAGCTCGAATACAAATAAAACAAAAGCCTTTACTTAACAAACGAAACAATTGCATAAACATTTTACAAGGGGAAATGTCTACATACATCAAATTAAGAAAGTTTTACATTTTTTCCTACTGATATTTATTGTTATGCTGAATTGGGTTTAAGTACAGAGAATGTGATTGCAAATGCCGGAGATTATATTCAAAATAAGGAGAACTGGCAAATCCGACAACGATATAAACTGAGTATCTCTCAGTATCGAGTTTCGGGTTCGGCTATCGATTCGCGATACTGATATCAAAAATAAGGTATCGGTGGTATGGAAAATCGGCATCGAGAATCGACCTTTCCCTAGTTTACGACCTGCAAGAAATGTGCATTCTATAAGATATCTTTCTGCAGCCATAACTTTCATTCTGCAACAATGTTGCACCGTCGCTCGTTGTTCTGCTTTGGGGACAAAAACTAAAGCCCTGTGAGAGGGGGTAAGCCGGGTAGGGTAAAAGTTAGACACAATAGAAGGTCGAACAGAAGCAGGAAGCAGTTGCAAGAAAAGCCAAATTAAAGAATGATGACATCACCATCGCATAAACAATAATCACAGACGTCTGTCTACTCTTACTACGCTACTAAGTGTATTCCGACTATCTGATTAACATTATTGTTAATTCAAGTCATTTGTTTGATTGTTTATTTAGTTCACTACTTCTAAATAAATTAATTATGTTATTTATTTTGAAATTCTATTATTCTCTTGAATAAACAGTTCTTGTACCACCAATCAAAATACCTTAAAACGTAAAAAATCCTAATCCTATTGATGATTAGCAAAGCATTGGAATTACTGTATTGTACAGTGTTTAATAATGATTAAAAACTGTGCATTTTATTTACCGGAACCATTTTTGATGAAACATTATGTGACTAATATAAGTACAGTAGGCCTACAGTAGATTTGCCGCTATATGCGGAATCACTTTGCGCGGTTACTTTAACGCATGCGTCTACCGCAAACCGAACTTCCGAACTTTTTTTGTTTATTTTTACTACCTCGTTTAACCCGGAATTCGGTTAGTCGGGGCTCGGATAACCGCGGGTCTACTGTACCTGCAAAAAATTATGATTTATAGGTTTGGCTTGTAAACTGAATAATTTATGTTGAAAGTGTAAAAATATTGTGTACACACTGTTCGACTGTAAAACATAAAACAAACATACAATTCCATTGTGCACCTAACCTTAAAAAATACTTCTTACCAAATATGATTTTATGTCTGACTGTATTTCTATCACACCTTGACTGAGTGTGCTGTTTTGTAGATACATTAGCAATATAACTCCTGTAACAAAACCAGAGTAGTATAGGCATAGTAATAAATGCATTTCTATCTTAGGTGGATCACAACACACCAATACATACACTTACGTTGATATCATCTACCGCCTAGGATAGGCGCGGTGTAGTCTTACCTGAGCCAGAGTTTCAGAGCATATTTTAAGGAATTTGCACTAAGTGGCACTAAACAAAACCAACTACAGTTGAATTTGGTTTTAAAGGGCTCGGCTAATGCGTCAACTCGGACATAACGTCATTTTTTTAGGTCCGGTCAAATCCTTATCTTTTACATTATTATAACCCCTGTTTTAGCGTCAATAAATATTTTAACCACCAGGTTGTAATGTCATGAATCTACAAAATATCAAAGTCAAACTGTGAATTCAGTTTTCTTAGAACTCGAAAAATGTTAGAATTCTCCCTTTCCTTTGAGTTTGGGTCAAGTATTTTCTCCCTTTTCAAAATCAAACCGCAAAATAAACAATCTACGTATTTTTTTCACGTAAAACCTCTGGCGGGTCCCATCAAAGTCGGTAGAGGGGGTGGGGTTTCCACTACAAGCAACACTGCTAACTCTCCCACCCCTCATAAGGAACAATTCACACGGTATGGGGTGACAGTTGTGTGCTGCGTGTAACTTAAAACTCATGGCCTTGCTGGGACAGTGTTCGGACAATAGAAAAGCGTGGCGAGACTCAATCGTATAGCCTGGCGAAACATTTACGTAGCTGTGAACAGACAGTTGTCCACCCCCCTCCCCCACAGTAATGTTGACACTTTAAAATTGTTTCATGTTTTTAAATACAGTAAGTAAATTTTTTAATACATACTGTAATTTTAGTGTTTTTAATACAGATTGTTAATACACACTACATGTATTTACTCATTAAAACTTTGCACATTAACCAATGTTACCTAAATTATAATTGCAGGTGTCCTCAGCTCCAATAATCGGGACCCTACTGTACATTAAAAGAAAAGTATAGCGTTTTTCTTTTTAATAAGCGTAATGAATAATGTTACTAATAATAGCAATACTGTATACTTGTTTGTCCTTTCACTCAAGGTAATAAAAATACGATTTCCTGTTGGTACATCTTTATAACGTCACTCCTGACGTAGCGTCAACATTTGTTCGTTCCCTTCATTGTTGCTACAACCAAGTTCAACTATACATATAGTGTAAAATCGAAAGTCCTCCCCCAACCACAACTTTTAAATGGGTACAACATAATCTAACGTCCTTTGGAAAACGTTTGATAACTTGAAGTAGGCCTACTCTCCACCATGCTGGTAAATTTTCACTCTCCATCCGAAAATAAGGGGTTCGAAGGGCAACCCAAATTGTAAAATTCAACCCGACCCTGTTGTGACCATTCAATTTATAGAGTTTAGTGGGCTGAGAAAAACAAAATAAATAAAGTGACAATCGGTTGACTCTTACAGAATCGGTTGACTCTTACAGAAATGGGTGCCTTTAAAAAAACAGATTTATAATTTTAACATTTTATTTTGTAGTTTCAGCAAATGAAGTTTGGCAAAAAAAGTTTGAGACAAAAGTGCTTCAGACATTAGGAAAATTTAGGAAACCACTTAAATTTAACCCTAGAACTGTCAATGTTAATTTTTTGCAACGCCAAGCCATTTCGATGCATGTGCAGCAAATTTTAAAAAAATCACCAAATATAGTAATTCTATCCCAATCCAAAAGTGTTGCGAGGCTTTATTGTAGAGAAACGTTCAAAGAATTCATATAGGCCTAGCCTATGCAATTAAAAAATTTATTGATGTAAAATTGTAAAAGTTATTAGCTCAAGAAACAAAAACTGTTCAGTAACGAAAGGAA
>JAGFPH010005567.1:0-20430 GCA_018207615.1 Philaenus spumarius
AAATCTTCTGATCCTTTTTTATTAGCGAATTTTCATAGGAAAAATGAGCTATTGCAGTGGCCCTTATGGTAAGACCCAAGGTAGGGAGTAGCAAATGAGCACCGATCATGGTCCCCAGAACACGTTTTGTTGTGTCATTAAAAATCATATATGTATATATGTGTTCGCACTCTAGCGGCCGCATTTTAAGTCCGATTTGGTTCAAATTTGGTACACACGTTGGCTGTCTACGTCGCTCGGACGAGTTCGTTAGCCAAAAAAAATCCAACAATCGGAAGCACGTTTTTTGACAGGAAGTAACTGTTTTTTTTAGATTTTCCCTACGAGATTTCTCTACAAATATAAATGCAGGATGTTATTCTGCACATTTTGTTTTTTTACGCGACCTTATAGCTCGCTTGGTTCCCCCAAAAACGATCAAAACGTAAAATACCATAGAAGTACCCGCAGGGGCGGATTTAAATACAGATGAAGTGTGAATACTACCACTAAATAAATTATGGCATAAACATTTTTGTAAATAAATACAATCAGACATAATAATTTTATAAATTGAAAGAAAACATTCCAGTTCTATAACGTCATAACAACGCCCGCACTCCCCTCATCAATTATTGTCCATCTTGTTTACATATCCATTGATCAAAACAATGCTCAAATGCCTTCCTACACTTCCAGTCAGCATTGCCAACCCTGAAAGGTCATTTTCAAATCTTCGTTTGTTGAAAACATACTTGAGATCTAGATGTGGTGAGAAACGGCTTAATGTACTCGCCTCGATGTTCATACACCGAGATGTTCGTCTAGACCACGAAAAAGTTATTGACAGATTTGCAAAACTTAATTCCAAGAGAAAGGCTAAGCTTATGTTGTAAATATTGTCTGTGTTTAACATTTGTAATAAATAAATATTAATAATTAATTGAAAAAGGTGTACCTATTTTTATTATGATACCTAACGTGTTCACTAATTTTATGCAATTGATTACATTTTTGTAAGTCTATTGACCTTTGGCCATAACCCGAAACAACTTTTATGTGACATTTAGGCTATTGTATAAAGAAATGTAATATTTAAATTACATTACTTCCATATGTTATTATTTACCTAATAATATTGACAATATTTTAATTTTTTTAAAATTAATTCTTTCTATTAGAGTGCGTGTTTCTATTTCTAAATTCGCTCATCTCACGTTAACTTGACTTTTTTTTATATAATTTCCATTGGCAAAATGCTTAATGTTGTTAAAAAATGTTTTAGTTTTAGTCACTTGCGTATGAAACAACATTGCAGTTTTATAGCACAGATTATCACTTTTTGACTAACAATTATTCAAAATTTTCCCAGAGGAGGCCCCCCCCCACCCCCCTTGTACCTGTGGGTATTCCAAACCCCCCGGAGGTACCCCCTCCCAAAGGGCTTCACGACCCCCCCCCAAAATATAGCCTTAAATCCGCCCCTTAGTACCCGGTTCAAAGCCATGTGGTGGATCCTACCGTGGGGTTGGCGTGCGAAGCACGCAATGCATCGTGTATTGAAGATACTCCTAATATGCAGAATGGCGTTTGAAGCGCGCAATGCATTGTGATTTAAAATGCTCTCATGTGCGTCCTTAGCTGTGAACGTGTTAACCCCCTATCCTGGTTTTCCCCCTTCTAGAAAATATCGTATGGGCGCCCATTTCCATAAGTTCATTACGCCCTAGACACGCCAGCACAGAGCACAAATAGTATTAAGTAAAAACAGAATCATGAACGATGGCTAGTTGGAATGCAAAGTCGGAGATTTTTTATTGAGATAAAACATCATCTTCTGCCACCGCACTGCATCAGACAGACAGGAAGTAAGGCGTTTCTCGAGTGGAACCAATCCTATTGTATTCACGCCTCATTCGCCATACTTCCATAACTGTTTGAAGACGAAAGTTATCTAATCGTATAAGTTCCTGTTCCGCCTCTTATTGTCCGTGGTTCCAAAGCGTTACGTGGATACGTTTATGTAAATATAGATTCATAAGAATAGTATTGATAAAGTATTTCCTTACCCGTGCTACTACAGATACCGGCGCGAATACTCGCACTTGAGCAAACCGCTACTAACCTGACTGAAAACATCAGTCACCCGGTACATCTCTGTTGAACACGTTCACTGCTAAGGACACGCATGTGAGCTTGACAGTGAACACTATGAGAAGCGGCCGACGCACAGTGCATTGCACGCCAACCCCCGTACTGGGAGTATTTTCAATACACAATACATTGCGTGCTTCGCACGCCAACCTCCATATTGGGAGTATTTTCAATACACCATGTATTGCGTGCTTCGCACGCCAACCCCCGTACTGGGAGTATTTTCAATACACAGTGCATTGCGTGCTTCGCACGCCAACCCCCGTACTGGGTGTATTTTCAATACACAATGCATTGCGTGCTTCGCCAACCTCCGTACTGGGAGTATTTTCAATACACAGTGCATAGCGGGCTTCGCACGCCAACCCCCGTACTGGGAGTACTTTCAATACACAATGCATTGCGGGCTTCGCACGCCAACCCCCGTACTGGGAGTACTTTCAATACACAATGCATTGCGTGCTTCTCACGCCAACCCCCGTACTGGGAGTATTTTCAATACACAATGCATTGCGTGCTTCGCACGCTAACCTCCATATTGGGATTATTTTCAATACACAATGCATTGCGTGCTTCGCACGCCAACCCCTGTATTGGTGGTATTTTCAATTGACACAGACCATTGCGTGCTTCGCACGCCAATTTTGAGCCTGTGTGCCATTGACGCACATGTGCAATGACGTTTAGTGTAATCAGCTGATTATTGTATCTACAATGAACATCATCAATCAGCTGAGATATTTAATTTAAAAGGACAATCATTTTAAACAACAAATTTTTTAGGCTATAGGCCTCGACTTTCTTTATTTGTAAATTGACTCCAGATGTATATCGATACTGGTGCACAGTTTTCAAGCAATTTTACTTGCCACTTTAGATTAAGTATATGTGGATTTACGAACTACTGTATTTAAAACCCGGCTATAAATCAAAGAGTTAAAAATAGTTCCAAATACCTACTTACTCATTGTTTTACAACTGTGGTGTTGGCCTAATCATTGCGATATCGCCGACAGTAAAGAACAGAAATAGAACAAATTACGCAGCGCTCGACACGAAACAACAATAGATTGTGATATTGACAGCATTCAACTTAAGGATTAAAACTTCATAATAACTGTTAAAACGGGTTAGTAATAAACATTTCTATTCTGTACAACGTTACATTAACCAGAAGAAATATAAAATGTAAATTTGAAATGAAAATAATGTTGTTAAAGATTCCGCATTAATATCAATATCTCTATATATAATAAACTTTACCAGAAACTGGCACATACTTTCTCACAAACATATTTAAATTATTAAACAGATTTACTATGACTTCATAATTATATTAAATTAGTATAGTAACTAATACATATATTATTATTAACGCTAGAGAGAAAACTGTTCGATCGATTTCGAACAAATTTGCACCAAACATGTCAATTATGCCTTACAGATGCACGAAAAAAGGTTTTGAAAAACAACCCCATTTTTGGCAAAAAAATCAGTTATTATTATTATTATTATTAGCTAAACGAGAATTTTTAGAACGATGAGGTTTTTTGTATATGGTAGGGTACATTAAGGGCTACAAATAAGCCAAATTTTATCAAAATCATTAGAACGGCCTTTTTTTTATAATAACTGATTTTTTGGCCAAAAAGGGGGTTGTTTTTCAACATTTTTCAAAACATTTTTTCGTTCACCTATACATGCCTAATTGACATGTTTGGAGCAAATTTCTTCGAAATCGATCGAATACGGTTCTCTCTAGCTTTGTATACGGACAGACATTTTGTAAAAACCACTTTTTTGGACTCAGGGGGTCCCACAACGATATTTGGTTGAACCACTCGAAATCAATTTTGAAAAAGTCAATATGGCTGATACACAAAAATTTTAAAAAAACTCCAAAATATCGTTGTGTGGCATATCGTTTGAAAGCTTATTTAATTCTAAATCCAAAAAGAATAGTAATTATTTTTTTAAATAGTACAGCAAAACTTGTCAAAATCGGAAAACACGATTTCATTGTTTTTCCCCGCTATTTTTATTCGGTTTAAGATATGTATGTGCAAATTTCACCGTTGGTTTTCTCTTGAAATTCTACATGGAAATGATATATCACATGACGAAATTTTAGGGGGTTTGAGGGGGTCATGGTTACTAAAAATCCCCATAAGAAATAAATAGTATAATATATTTATTGATACGTATATATTTAAATATAGATTTAACTTTGATTTGTCTATCCGTGCAAAGCCGGATCGGGCCATCTAGTTATTCCATAAGATTTGAAGGATCTTAGTCTCATTGAACAGTTAAGTCTGCAAAGCACTCATTTTTTTCACACAAGAAACATTTACAAGACCGAACTGAATCGTCTTCGTTTAATACAATGTCAACGCTATGATAGTTTCCACTAGTTTTCCTGGGCGCCCATACCTATGGGCAGAGGGGGGCCACGGTCCCCCTAGCTCCCAGTGTGGGTGTTGGCGTGCGAAGCATGCAATGCATCATGTATTGAAAATACACCTAGAACGGGGGTTGGCGTGCGATGCACTGTGCGTCGGCTGCTTCTCATAGTATTCAGTGTCAAGCTCACATGTGCGTCCTTAGTAGTCTTAGTAGTGAACGTGTTACGCCCCATACCCCTCTCTAGCCCCCCTCCCTAGAAAATATCATATAGGCGCCCATGCTATAGTTTTGTACAATTTTACAAACACCGTCTTTTTTAGCGTAAGTCTAACGAGAACATTGCCTGAATTACTTTGTACAAAGTCTGCATTACTAAAGTGGTTCAGTATTTTCATTGGGTCTATTCGTAGAGAATTCCACCTTCCAGATAGTTTTTTTACTTACATTGCTCCTGTTCCATCAGTGTTTAAAATTCTTGAAATTTTTACTCTCTTTAGTGGTGGTGTTTCAAATTCCATTGCTCAACGTTTTTGAACCTTTTAGGTTTAAAAAAATAAACACTTCAAACCTTACTTAGTTGGTTAACTCACAATTCTGATACATTTACTATTGAATAAATGAAGGATGCCAACAGCACGATGCAAGTCGTACCATTTAAATGTTAATTATTAAGGCAGTCTTGTGCCTGGGGGATTTCTTCTGAACTCAAATTTTCTCTTATTTCTAAATTCTTCTTCTCGGTATTTAACATTCTCTGCTCCAATACCATTGATGAGAGCCTGCAGCTGGTAGAGCGTTCAGAGTTTCTCTTTCTATTCTACCCATCGATGTATAAACACACTGGATCGCTGGCTGCGTGTATTGAATACGGTCCGGCTGGCCTAGCCGCTTCCCCCACCACTGGAGGGACAGCAACAACACGTGAAGCATTCAAAGTTAATGCAACGCTCACAAATGTTTTAATTTATTTTGCTCAGCTTCAACAACGGCACCAAACATTATTTATAAAATAATCATTTTAATTTCTAAACAATATTTAATTGTTATTCAGTATGTAACACTTATTTTTATGGTAAACTAGTGGACCCAGCAATGCTTCGCTATTGCTTGATTTAATTTAAAAGTTAGTAAAGTTATTCCATTGACTTAAGTGATCGAATTGCAAAATGATTTTTATGCCACAAGAATATACTACACAAATTTAGATCTATAGTTTGTAAACCTTTATCGATAATACAGTAAACCTTTTGTTTGTTTTTACCTAATCTAAAAAAACTGATAGTTGTGATAAATTGTAAAAAACCTGATTCTAAATTAGCCCAATTGGTTGGAAATAAACGTGTTTTGGTTCATTGTAGGCCTAACCTAAAATTATGTTCAGTTTTTGATGCAAATCAGTTGTTTTATATATAATATGTAACAACCAATGTTTGAATTGAATTAAAATATAGTAAGCAATTTTAGTTGATTTTTGTTTTTATTTTAAGTTGGTCAATTTAACCTAAAAAGCTGTTGGTTTTGAAAAAATAATAAACTGATTACAAATTTGCTAGTAAAGTTGCTATGGTAATGAATGTAAACAAACATGTGTTACTAAGCATTTTATACGAACAGCTGATTTTGTGCGCTATGGTCTTGAGTCCATACAAAAGAGGCTGTTTAGTTTTTTCTAAATTTGAAACTTTTTCGGAAAACTTTTCAAATTTGTCTTTATATGATAATCTAGTTCGGACTATTATGAACATTTTAAAATAAAAAAATAACCAAATTGGTCCAGCCGTTCTCAAGTGATGCGCTTACAAAGGAACAGCAATTAATTCATTTTTATTATATAGATTAACAGTTTGTGTTTAAACTATTATTATTGTTGTTGGATAAGGATAAGGAAAAGTTTAGGGGAAAATAAACTGAACCAAAACCATAATGAAAAACATGTACTGTATTAGCATTTTAAACTGCATTTAATTTACATAAAAGTATACTTAGGTATACATTACACTTTAAACATTGTTAAATAAAACAAGTTTAGTAAGTTTTTGACGCACTCCAAGCTTTGTAAATGTAGCTTGCGATGTTTTGAAATGTTACAAAATTCCGTTAAAATGTATAATAATTTTATTTACTACTAGGAACTCGACCTCTGATCGCTTCGCTCGCCAAACCCTGTACAATGTACAAACGAGCCAAAGATTAACGAGATTCATTAGCGAATTTTCCAACTGCGAGCGAAGCGAAGCGTCCAGGGGCAGAGCCCCTAGTGTTTAGTAACGAAAGGAAAAAGTTCAACTTTAGGCCTATATAAAAAGTAGTAAACATTTTTTGTAATTTTTTTCATAAATGTAAAAAAGTTTCGTAATTTAGTTCTAAATTAGAACTGTATAAAATTATTGATCAATCTCAAATTTCTTTTTTGAAAACACCAATTTTTATGTTCCTACTACAAGACTGCTAACAAAACTAGGCCTGTTTTGAATAGTAATTTAGGAATACTATTTCCTCTGCCCAAAAATGACATATTATTATAAAAAAGTGTAGAGGATAAATCAAAGAATTGAACTGTATATAACAACAACAACGTGTATCACTGTCCATCTATCACGCTGCCCACCGCGGGTCTATCCCGCCAGTGGAGGGGGAAGCTCCACGCCGGCCGGCTCGTTTCTCGAACCTTTCAGACTACTCAGCGCGCAATCCAGTGTGTTTATACATCGATGATTCTACCTTAACATTTAAGCCCTCCAGTTAAAAGTCCCACTGATCATCCCTACAATCTCAAACTTACACGGGGTCAAAAATGACAGGAAAAGCCCCACTCCATAACAACAGTAAATTGCCGTACAAATTATTCTTTCCGGAAGCTTAAACGCGCGAGTGAATTGTACGCCTCTCCAATTCCTGTCTTCGAACTTTTCTCAATCAAAATGTCTTCCCTTTTTTGTAAAACCCATCAGCACAGTAGAATAACTTTTATTTTTTAACTTCAATAATTTCAAGATGGTTTCTAGCGAATTTCCATAGGAAAAATGAGCTATTGCAGTGGCCCTTATGGTAAGACCCAAGGTCGGGAGTAGCAAATGAGCACCGATCATGGTACCCAGAACGCGTTTTGAGGTGTCATTAAAAATCATATATATATTATATAATATGTATATATGTGTTCGTACTCTAGCGGCCGCATTTTAAGTCCTATTTGGTTAAAATTTGGTACACATGTTAGTTGTCTACGTATCTCGGACGAGTACGTTAGCCAAAAAAATCCATCAATCGGAAGCACGTTTTTGACCGGAAGTAACTACTTTTTGAGATTTTTCCTCAGAGAATGAATTTGTTTTTGAATATTTTCTACAAATATAAATGTTGGATGTTATTCTGCACATTTTGTTTTTTTACGCAACCTTATAGCGCGCTTGGTTTCCCCAAAATCGATCAAAACGTAAAATACCATAGAAGTACCCGGTTCAAAGCCATGTGGTGGATTCTACCGTGGGGTTGGCGTGCGAAGCACGCAATGCATTGTGTATTACTCCCAATACGGGGGTTGGCGTGCGAAGCACGCAATGCTTTGTGTGTTGAAGAAACTCCCAATATGGGGGTTGGCGTGCGAAGCACGCAATGCATTGTGTATTGAAGATAATCCTAAGATGCGGAATGGCGTGCGAAGCACGCAATGAATTGTGTATTGAGGATACTCTCAATATACGGAATGGCGTGCGAGGCACGCAATGCTTTTTGTATTGAAGATACTCCCAATATGCAGAATGGCGTGCGAATCATTTTGCAGCTATTCAGCACCGTCGTGAATAGACCTATTTCCAGGGCCGGATTTAGGCACTGGCAAAGTAGGCGCGCGCCTAGTTGCCCGCGCCACACAAAGGCCCGAACCACAAAAAAAAAAAAAATTTTTTAGGCAGTACCCGGTAGGCTAGATAGAAAGGAGTAAAGAGCGATGGCTCTACAAACTGCTGCTAGAAAACAATCTAAAATACTGTCTGCCAAACGTAGAAGTTACGTTGAGGATGTACCTGTCGCTAATGGTTACAAACTGTTCGGCAGAAAGATCGTTTTCTAAACTAAAACTCATAAAAAATAGGTTGAGGACCTCAATGGTTGAACCCCGTCTGAACTGGTTGGCGTTGCTCAGCATCAAAAATGACATACTAAGACAGCTAAATCAAGAAGAAATAATCAACACCTTTTTAAATTTGAAGCTCAGGAGGAAACCTATTAACAGTAAGCAGTAATTAAATATGTATGTTATTTTATTAAAAGCAGTACTAAAATCCATTTCATGAAATAAAAACAATCCTTCTTCAGAACTTAAATATAATGTGCTGTATCAAAAATAAAAAATTACTTTTCTAATGTTTTAATTTTTAAAATACAGTAGTTTGTCAAGTACATGTGTAGTACCAATGTTTTATTTTTATTATTTTTTTTTTTTGAATTAGTGAATTTTTTGAAGTAGTGTTTGACTCAATGAATGGAAATGTATTGTAAATAATGTGCAATTTACTTTAACTTATACTACCTAATTATGGGTGCATTTCTAAATAATAATTTTAGCAGTTGTGTTAATAAATATTTTTAAGTGTTTTGCTGAATTTTTCATTATTTAACCTATTTATCACCATGCAAAAATTAAAGTTAAAATTAAAATTTCCCGTCTTTATAAATTTGGTACTCCTAAATCTTATACTTACTTTTTTAACTACAAATAAGCCTTAAAATGAGATTTTCAAGGTCATTTTATCAATTCTTTTACGATTCTTTTTTCAAAACTGTTAGAATATAAATTTAATCTAGGGTAAAATATTTACAGTATTATAAATTCCAGTCTCAAAAGTGCTTTTATTAGTAGTAAAATTGACTTCTAAATTGCAAAAAAACATGTTTTCAGAGGTTATATTTTTTTTTAATTTCCCCGGATCCCCTGTTTTGCTGGGGGTATTCCATACCCCCCGACCCCCCGGTAGGGCCCGCATTACACGTTGAGCCTAGAGGCCCTTATGACCAAAATCTGGCCCTGCCTATTTCCCAAATCGTTGATTGAAACCCTAAAACATAGGCCTATAAACTTAATTTTGGAAATTTGCTCAACTCACGTCAGCGGTTCAGCTGTGTGGTCGAATTGTTTTTTAATTTGCGAATATTGTCTCATGATTTTTAATCGATTGAGCGTTATTCCATACCCCCTATCGTGAAATTCATTCGTTTACCCACGAAATCCAATGGGAGAGGGGAAGTTTCGGAATGTATTTGAGAGGACGATGTTTTATCTCCCGTGAAAAAAAAGTGTGTGCGGTCGTGGAACCGATGTCAGGAACGAAGTTCGTCGCGCCTATTCTTCAAATCTTAATGTAATTTAAAGTTAAACACACAATAATTTTAGGTTAGGCCTAGACTGATGAACCATCATTTTATGTTTTTTTTAATGTATTTACAATTAATGGACATTTAACTGTGTTTACCGTCTTAGCTTAGAGGTTATAATCAATTCCACACCTTTATTATAATAACATTAAACGTACGGAAACAGTAATACTTGAATCCAAATATAAAATTATATTAACTTACTTTTATAAGTTTGTATTACACACACCTTCCATTTCTTGAATCTACTTTGCATTTCATTTTTTGCAATAAGTCAGATAATTTAACTCGCTTTTAATTGTTGATACCAGCGCTTGACGATAATATCCGAACTAAGCCGGACGGAACCGAACGTCTCCTAACTTAAATTGACGAACCGAAACACATGTTTCTTGAATGTATTTATATTCATTACCATGGTTATTTCGATAACGGGTTTTCGTTACGCGTTACATTTTCTATTTGTCAATTCCTAGCTCAAATCGCGTAAACGCCAAAAATTGAGTGACATCAAAATGTATTCAACTATCAACTGGTTGAGTCAACACATTGATATCACTCTGTTGGATTTTTAACTGTAATCTTTCAAATTTTACTTATGTAAACACATAAGTATACATTTTTCAGATAAACACAATCAGACTATTATGCCACGCGTGTCCATAAACGTCCATGGAATATTAAAATTTGTTTACAAAATATGAAAACCTCACATAAATATTGCAATAAAACAAGATAAGATAAGAGTTTTAAATGTTTTAAAACTCTTATTTAGGTTACAAATAAGGTAAATGTAAGTTGTTTCAGTCGCGTAACTGCAAATATTTACATATGAATGAAACAGGTGACTCTGGGCACCTGGCATAAATGGTCGGTTAAAAATAAACGGCACACCTGCCAACATTTATTAATAATAATTTAAGAATTTATTTTAATCAAAGTTAGGACCATCAGATACTCTTTTCCACTTAACCCTACAATAAACAATGTCCGTACAAAATACAATAAAAAATAAAAAAACATGCAGTCGGGGGACTGCCGGTAGAAGTGAAAACTCCTTTAGCTTTGATCGTTCCATTTTGGCATTGCTAAGAAATTTTTTTACGAGGTCTTATTTAAAAAATATTTTTAGTTATTTATCAATAAGTAACAGTTATGTTCTATTTTACATGAAAAAAACAAAAAAGCGTGACGCGAGATTTCGAAAACATAGCCAAGTCGAAAGTGCCCAACGGGCCAATAGAAGTTATCACTTCAAAAACCTAATTACAATTCAAGAAAAAGAAACATACAAAATAAATAAATTTAAATACATTTTGTTGTATTTTTTACGACATATTTAAAATTAGTTCATACGTTTTTTTGTTTTTATGACAGTACCTGGGCGACTGAGCATTGCTTAGTATTTTTTTTTTTTTTTTTTTTTTTTAGGAAAATGTATGTAAAACGAATCGTATACTGAATAAATATGACTATTTTTCGATTTTACGTACATATGAACTATTTATTTAATTTTTTTTTTTAATAATTCGACCACCCAGCTGGACCGCTGACGTGAGTTGGGCAAATTTCCAAAATTAAGTTTATATGCCTATGTTTTAGGGTTTTAACCAACAATTTGGGAAATAGGTCTACTCACGAAGGCGTTGAACAGCTGTCTGTGTGTACGCAATATATTAGTAGAATTTGTATGCGCCTATACCTTGCGCAAAGATTCGTGGCGGCTGAGAGTTTAGGACTGTCGGGGAGGTGACCCTACCCTAATTAGCCCTCGCCCGGCAGATCCGGGTTATGATCATGACTCGGCTACTGGGCTTAAGGCAGAGTCGGTACAATTTTTTGCATTTCGGGATAAAGTGCAAAAATAACGTCATTTTTGTAATCTGCATCAAATAACAAGAACGTTAAGTCCAAACACGATATAATTGCGATGCTATTAAGTATTCAGTTTGTTTTAAAATAAAAGACAGTTTACAGAACAAGATATATATTTAAGATTATTTACAAACTATAGCTATTTACAATTTTGTACATGAAGTGTTATCCAGATTCTCACAGGAGCTGAAGGTGAAAGAATATCCCTGAAAAAGAAAATATGTTTAGCCACATGTAGTTTGTCAGACTAGTTATTGATCAAATAAAGTGACAAATAAAATAGATTTTCTTAATTTCGACTATTTACTAGTATGTCCTTTATCAGATATATGTGGCTTGATTAGTGCTCTTTAAATAGGCGTATGGTTAGACTTTAAATGTGTATGATATGTAGATAAAATATAAATTATTTATCAACTAGGGGAGACCACAGCGCGATCCGCACTCCAACCCCCCGATGGAACCTTATAAAAACATATGTTATGATTTATTTATAATAAAGTCGTAGGATTAATAATAACCTCAAAACTAAGGTAGTAAATAATGTTAAATATTCAAATCAAATTATTTCGTATATTTTATAACAGCACTTATAATAAAGGTTAAAAGAACCAGTAAGGCTGAGGGTCTATACTTAATCAAAAACCTAACCAAAAAGTTAGAAATAGAAACAATTGTTTTGTATTTTGAAATCAGCTGTTAGTATTGGTTACTCACTATCAATTACCGTATATTATCAATAAATAGGCCTACTATTAAATTATAATATGTCTTGTTTATTTTTAATTAGGATGTTACATAGTTTGTCTTATTTTTAAATTCCACAACACAAGTTTTAATTGGTTTGTGTGTGTTGAAACATGTGTTGGTTCAATCTAGGCCTAGCTTAAAATGTTTTTTTGTACTAAAGCTGGACATCCGAATCAACTGTTTTATCTGTTATTTTATTCAATTGGTTGCTATGGTAATAAATGTAAATACATTCAAGAAATATATGTGTTGATTCATCAGTCTAGGTCTGACCTAAAATTACGTTTTTGTGCACCTCTTTGCATGTACGTTTTTGAATGATATAAGTTTCATTTTTCAATTGTCGTTTTTTAGTTTTTCATAATGTTGCTTGCTTATTTATTGGTATTAGTCTACAGCTGATAGACGATATGGGTTTAACCACAACTTGATCCTGTGAATTTTTTCTGACTAAATTTACAAATGAAACATCTTAAATTGTTCATAAAGGCTTTGTGCTTTTGTCTTATATCTCATAATTGAAAGAAATTGACGGCAACTCATTTTAATCAACAGTTTAAGTGAGTAAAAATCTATTACTTTTAACGCATTTTTTGGTAGTTTTAAGCAATAATTTCCATATTTTAAGCTAACACGTAAAAAATATAAAGCCTTCTTTATAACTTAAAATAGTTTCCCAGATTATTAATTTATAAATAGAATCCGAAAAACGGTATTACGAATGCATGTTTCAACGATTTTGCGGCTTCAGACAGACCTTTCGTATTGAAATCATACAGCACACTCGGGAGTTTTCTTCAAGGTATAGGAGAGCCTTAAAAGTGTTGTTAGGTAACCGCGTCGACTTCAGCTTATGTAAATCCGAAAAACACTTTCAATGTACAATTTTTAATAGCTTTAGTTACTAAATATTCTTAATCTTGTTCTGTAAACTATCTTTTATTTTAAAACAAAGTGAATATTTAATTACGTCGCAATTATACCGTGTTTGGACTTAATGTTCTTGTTATTTAAACATACGCCTATTTAAAGAGCACTAATCAAGCCACATATATATGATAAAGGACACATAAATAATCGGTTAATATACAATTGACTAGTAAATAGTCAAAATTAAGAAAATCTTTTTTGCTTGTCACTTTATTTGATCAATAATTAGTCTGACAAACTACATGTTGCTAAAAATATTTTCTTTTTCAGGTATATGGTTTCACATTTAGCTCCTGTGAGAATCTGGATTACACTTCATGTACAAAATTATAAATAGCTATAGTTTGTAAATAATCGTAAAAATATATCTTATTCTGTAAACTATCTTTTATTTTAAAACTAAGTGAATACTTAATAGCATAGCAATTATATCGTGTTTGGACTTAATGTTCTTGTTATTTGGTGCAGATTACAAAAATGACGTTATTTTTACACTCTATGGCGAAATGCAAAAAAATTTACCGACTGTGCCTTGAGTCCAGTAGGTGACTTATGACCATAACCCGGAGCGGCCGAGCGAGGGCTAATTAGGGTAGGGTCACCTCCCCGACCGTCCTAAACTCTCAGCCGCCACGAATCTTTGCGCAAGGTATAGTGGCCTCGCGAGTTTGCACCACTTGGCTTCGAACCGGGCACCTTTATGGTATTTTACGTTTTGGTCGATTTTGGGGGAACCAAGCGAGCTATAAGGTCGCGTAAAAAAACAAAATGTTCAGAATAACATCCTGCATTTATATTTTTAGAAAAAATTCTAAAACAATTTCATTCTCGTAGTAAAAATCTCAAAAAATAGTTAGTTCCGGTCAAAAAACGTACTTCCGGTTGTTGGATTTTTTGGCTAACAAACTCGTCCGAGCAACATAGACAACCAACATGTGTACCAAATTTGGACCAAATCGGACTTAAAATACGGCCGCTAGAGTGCGAACACATATATACATATATATATATATATATGATATGATGATATTCATATTCATGATATATATATGAATTTTAATGGCATCCCAAAACGTGTTCTGGGGACCATGATCGGTGCTCATTTGCTACTCCCGACCTTGGGGTCTCACGATAAGGGTCACTGCAATAGCTCATTTTTCCTATGGAAATTCGCTAAAAACATGAGTGTAATTAGTTCTAACATTTTATTAGATTTTTGTGCAGATACAAAACCTAGCGCATTCGAATCCTGCCATCCAAAAAAAATCCTGTAGGTTATGTAACCTATCCGACGAATAGACCATATTTGATATTGTTTATGTATTTTAGTAATAACGAATAATAATTATAATTATTATATAATTTATTTTACCTTTACAGAAGTGCAATGAATGCAGAAACTGGTGAAAAGGTTTTCAGAACGGTTAATATCAGCACGAAAATAATGTTTTAGTTACGTTTGGTGTTTGACTAAAGAAATAAGTTGAAAATTATACCACCTCATACATTGTTAGTGATTTATGTTTGCAATGTATCTACTCGCCTATACGTAGTGACTTCAATGGTGGTATATAAGAGAAGTTCAGAGTTTAAATTTTATGCGCATTTTTCCGAGTTTATGCGAATTATTGCTTACATAAGACCTATCATATTCATTATAAGTTTCGGCTCACTACGTAAATCAATTTTATTTGCGAGTATCTTACAACAGATACATATAGATTTTAGTTTTACTACGATTCAACTTTAAACCATGCCAAAGAGCTCAATCATCGATAGCATTAATATCAACATTGTGTCTATAGTCTCAGCCATAACTGATATATAAATGTGATAATACAGTTGCAAATCGGCAGCATATAAATGAATCTTCGAATAGTTCAGTACATTACAAACTTCGTGAATGCTAAATAATAAAGGACCTAGGACAGAACCCTGATGGGTACGCCCTAGAAATACTTCCGCAAGAAGACGACTGCTCACCAGACTTAACCTTAACCTTGTCCCTTGACTTAGTTTAGCGAACAAGTTAACATCAACAATGGCTGTTAGCAGTCGTAGGCTACTAATTATCTCAACAATAAATCATAATAACATACGGTTTAGAAACAGTTTTAACGACAAACATTCGACTCGGCTGCAACGAAGCTTTAATCTTTACTCGACGGAGGATGGATGGGTAAGATAGACTTGTTTGCATCCTATTATTGTAATGGCCTACGTAGGGGGACATTCTCTAATGCTAATGAGTGTTTCGATTATTAGAATTGGTTTGTTCTGCCAGAAAGGGCGTGGTCCGACGGTAGCTTATTACAGTATAATGGTTCCGGTTCATACATCAGGCGGATGTTCACGCCCAATGTACTACGTAATGATTTTAGCGAAGATAGCGTTTTTAAATGAAACCATTAAATTCATATCTACGTGAGTTGATGGAAGCTTGTGGGTTTAATTGCCCGTTTACGGTGTCATTCGAAAGGCATTGATTTGATACTTCGTTTCCAGAATTACAGTATGCTCTTCTCTATCCATATTTCGGTTTTTGCCTATACGCTGAGCTTAAACCTTCAGGTGCTTTGATTTGTGCACACGCGTCAAAATTGTTTCTTTACAATCAATAAAGAGGAACATAGTTTGTTATAATTTAACTAAAATAAACGGCACCACAAACTGGCACATACTTTCTCACGGAAATTATATTAACCGGCTCATGGCTGAACCCTCGAATATTCAATCAGTCGATTAGAGGTGAGCGATAATAAGGGTTGAAACGGTAAGGGTGAAAAGTTGTAAATCTTTGAAATAACCCCCAAAAAATTTCCGTCGCAAATAGCTGTACAATATGGGGGAAAAAAAACTTTCATATTTTGACATTTTAACCTACAAATTTAGAGTTAAATGGACATACATTTTTCGAAACAATTTTTTTACGAACCATTCGGAGAAAGTGTGACCAATCATGCAAATAAGCCTTCAATAATTTTTTCATAAAATAAATCATTTAATGTTGCAATTTTTGAGGTTTTTGAAAAAAAATGATTTTAAATTTAAAAAAAAATAGGGCTTGCAAGGTTTTTTCGTACAAAGTTGATTTTTTGTGCTAATTCTCTTTGTCTTTCAGTCAACTTATGGAAAAATGAACGGTACCAGGAACTGGCGCATACTTTCTCACAAACATATTTAAATTATTAAACAGATTCACTGTGACTTGTAGGGTGGGGTAGGAGAGGTGATTTATTAAAGTAGGAGATTAACTAATAAATATTATTATTATTATCTAGAGAGAAAACTATTCGATCGATTTCGAACAAATTTGCACCAAACACGTCAATCAGGGAGATATACGAAAAAAGGTTTTGAAGATTTTTTGAAAAACAACCCCCTTTATGGCCAAAAAAACCCAAAAATCAGTTATTATTATTATTATTAGCTAATCGAGAATTTTTAGAAAGATGCGGTTTTTTGCATATGGTGGGGTTCCTACATTAAAGGCTAAAAATAAGTCAAATTTTATCAAAATCGTTAGAGCCGTTTTTTTATAAAAAAATAACTGATTTTTTGGGGGGTTTTTTGGCCATGAAGGGGGTTGTTTTTCAAAAAATTTCAAAACCGTTTTTCGTGCATCTATGCAGGCCTACTTGACATGTCTGGTGCAAATTTGTTTGAAATCGATCGAATAGTTTTTGTATACATACAGACATTTTGTAAAAAACACTTTTTTGGACTCATGGGGTCCCAAAACGGATATTTCCACAAAAATCTCAACATCGATTTTTTTGCGATCACTATACTTTCTCTATACCGTACTTTAGTATAGTGAGAAAGCAAAAACTAAGAAATTTTAGTCTCCACTACAATAATTTACAGTTTTTCTGTCCTCTGCAATTTTTAAAGTTTTCTACCTCTCAAAAACTATAATACCTACCAGTATTAAATTTGGCAAGAAGGTGTTCCTTAACGTAAATGGATACCGGAATATTTATTCAATATCTGTATTTAATATACCGGGTGTCCCACGAAGAGGTCCCTATTTTTGAATTGATATGACATACGTATAGAGCGCGCTACAGACTTTAAATTCTACAGTCGTGACTAACACATATGTAAAAGAAATACCCCTGAGTATCAGTTAATTCTGACTGATCCAAACAAAATGGCGGAAAAACAACAAAATCAGCAATCGTATTTTAAGGGTAAACCTACTTTTATTTAGAATAGGAACAGCTACAGCCCCAAGGACTGGCCCCCAAGGTCTCCAGACTTGACTGTTTGTGACTTTTTCTGTGGGGCTTTTTGAAGGAGAAGGTTTATTGTCATAACATTGCGACAGACGATGAACTCATGAGGTTGATCGAAGAGGAACTGTTGTTGATACCTCGAGAGTTGTTCAGCAAAGCGTATGACTGTTTTCTATTTCGTTGTCATCAGTGCATTGCGATCGATGGACATCAGTTTGAATAAGGTTTATGGATCAAATACTGTAGATCTAATTTATTTATGAGTTACTTATATCTTTAATTCCCTAACGTTGTTTAGTGCTTAGTAACATCGTTAAAATTCAATAATTATGTTGTAACACTTAAGCAAATAAAACTATTTTAACGATAAGGTACTATTTCTTTGATATCCCGCCATTTTGTCCTAATGTGTCAGAATTAACTGATACTCAGGTGTATTTCTTTTACATATGTGTATGTTAGGACTGTTGAGTTTCAGGTTTGTAGAGTGTTCGGTGCATCTAATATATTAATTCAAAAATATTGACCTCTTCGTGGGACACCCGGCATTTTCCCAATTGATTTTAAAATATCCATTCAGCTGTAATAATTCAACAAAAATGAATTACTTTAAGGTTAAATTACAAATTCAAAGTTAGGTTTGGTGATGATAAGATACGGATATAGCAGAAATAATAATGCATATTTATAACTGCTGATTAGATTCGACAATTCAACATATAACATAATCGAGTTATAATCTGTCAGTTGTAGCTCATGTATCACTGAGGATGACGACTTTGTCGTTGAAACGCGTTTGATAATAAACTTATGCGAGTGAGATAAGTGTTATTTTTATTTTTTAAATATAAATCCCTTCTCACCCGTCGAGCTCAAAGTGTATTTTACAAAACATAACCTTGATCAGGGGTTCTCAACCTGGGGGGGGGGGGGGGGGAGAAGAATTTCAAGGGATGCGTGAGTGTGTTAAAAAAATAAATTATTCAAAATATTGTCAAGGACAAACAGTGCCAGCCCTCTCATTAATTTTGTGAAAACGACTGGTATTGCACGCCAACCTAAAATAGATCCTAGATTACCTCAAATAAATTTGTAATTTGATATCTGATTTCATGTGCTCTGATAATATGTTCAAAATAAGGTTATGTGTACTAATATTAAATTTTGTACGTGAAATTATCTATATTTTCATTTCATAACCAGCTTCAGTTATCCTAACCAGCTTCAGTTTCAAATTTTGATTGTACTACATGTGGTCGTGGTATGGGGGGGGGGGGGTCCCCACAGCCGGGGTTTGGGGGGGGGGGGGGGGGGGGGGGCACAGAGCCTGAAAGGTTCTATACTTCTACTTCGATCATTTATATTAAACGAAGACATATACTGTGTCATTATCACAGTATGGTGGGTGGCAGTATAAATATCGATTTTGGTTTAACAAATTTCGTCATTTTCATGATTTCCTAAAAAAGCTTGTGGGTAATTTGCACGTGCTGAGTCGTTTGTAAAAGCTAGTAAATAAAATTTTCAAAATACAACGCCATTGCCGTGCGTTCTGAAATAGCCGTCCTTGGCAGTCAACTAGTGAATGGAGATCGTACAACGGCGCTGTAATAAGACTATCAAAACAGATATAAAATAGCACAAAATTAAAAACATAATCGAGGATTTGTTGCTATATATGTTTTGATGTTTTAGTTGGCGTATTATTAGTTCAGTCTTTAACGTTTTACTTTTATTAGCGAATTTCCATAGGAAAAATAAGCTATTGCAGTGGCCCTTATGGTAAGACCCAAGGTCGGGAGTGGCAAATGAGCACCGATCATAGTCCCCAGAACACGTTATATGTGTGTAACAGAACATGTATATATATGTATATATGTGTTCGCACTCTAGCGGCCGCATTTTAAGTCCGATATGGTTCAAATTTGGTACACATGTTGGTTGTCTACGACGCTCGGACGAGTTTGTTAGCCAAAAAAATCCAACAATCGGAGGCACGTTTTTTGACCGGAAGTAACTATTTTTTGAGATTTTTCCAAGAGAATGAATTTGTTTTTGAGTTTTTTCTACAAATATAAATGCAGGATTTTATTCTGCACGTTTTTTTACACGACCTTATAGGTCGCTTGGTTCTCCCAAAATCAATCAAAACGTAAAATACCATAGAAGTGCCCGGTTCAAAGCCATGTGGTGGATTGTACCGTTGGGTTGGCGTGCGAAGCACGTAATGCATTGTGTAATGAAGATACTCCAACCCAATACGGGGGTTGGCGTGCGAAGCACGCAATGCATTGAGTATTGAAGACAATCCCAATTTGCGGAATGGCGTGCGAAGCACTTTTGCGTATTGAAGATACTCCCAATATGCGGAATGGCGTACGAACCATTTTGCAGCTATTCTACACCGTCTTGAATAGACCTTTTTCCCAAATTGTTGGTTGAAACCCTAAAATCTATATATAAAAGCGAAAACCCACTGACTCACTCTTCACGATTTCTCAAAAACTACCGAACGTATTGAAATGAAATTTGGTATGTCGCTTCCTCTAGGGCCATAAGTGCTCACTAAGAAAGGGTTTGAAAAAATTCCAAATTTTAGGGGGGTTTTGGGGGGATCAAAGTTATTAAATCACGATTTCTTCAAAATTACCGAACGGATTGGAATGAAATTTGGTATGTACCTTCCTCTAGGGCCATAGGTGCTTACTAAGAAAGGGTTTGAAAAAAT
>JAGFPH010005567.1:21879-37157 GCA_018207615.1 Philaenus spumarius
AAAAAAAAAAAAAAAAAAAAAAAAAAAAAAAAAAAAAAAAAAAAAAAGAACAAGAGTTGGCGCAGGTTAGGATTCGAGCAAGTTCGACTGCAGGAGTTAAAAAAAGTCCTTTATTTATTAGCAAGCAATGTTGCTGCCAATCGCCTGTCAAAACGCCTGCAGAGAACAATTACTTATCCAAGATCTAGGGCTTAGTTTAGATCGTTAACTATTGGCACCATTTATTTTCCAACATTAATACTATTTTTTTTTTTTATTATACTTAATTAATTTCCATCCCGAGGGCTGCATTCTTAACACTGTTTACGCCCGCCGTGGAGTCGGTTTATTTTTCGTCAGTGTTGTATTGTTGTTTGCAAACTATATAATTCGACCACGCAGCTGCAACGGCTGACGTGAGTTAAGCAAATTTCCAAAATTAAGTTTATAGGCCTATGTTTTAGGGTTTCAACCAACAATTTGTGTAATAGGTCTATTCACGACGGTGCTGAATAGCTGCAAAATGGTTTGCACGCCATTCCGCATATTGGCAGTATCTTCAATACACAAAGCATTGCGTGCTTCGCACGCCATTCCGCATATTGGGATTATCTTCAATACACAAAGCATTACGTACTTCGCACGCCATTCCGCATATTGGCATTATCTTCAATATACAAAGCATTGAGTGCTTCGCACGCCATTCCGCATATTGGGATTGTCTTCAACACACAATGCATTGCGTGCTTCGCACGCCATTCCGCATATTGGGATTGTCTTCAACACACAATGCATTGCGTGCTTCGCACGCCATTCCGCATATTGGGAGTATCTTCAATACCACAAAGCATTGCGCGCTTCGCACGCCGACCCCACGGTAGAATCTACCACCTGGCTTTGAACCGGGTACTTCTATGGTATTGTACGTTTTCATCGATTTTGGGGGAACCAAGCGAGCTATAAGGTCGCGTAAAAAAACCAAATGTGCAGAATAACATTCTACATTATATTTGTAGAAAATATCAAAAACAAATTCATTCTCGTAGGAAAAAATAGTTCCTTCGGGTCAAAAAACGTGCTTCAGATTGTTGGATTTTTTTTGACTAACGAACTCGTCCGAGCGACGTAGACAACTAACATGAGTACCAAATCGGACTTAAAATGGGGCCGCTAGAGTGCGAACACACACACACATATATATATATATATACTAGCTGGCGCGATCCGGCTCTGCACGGATAGATAAATCAAAGTTAAATGTATATTAACAAAAAATATATTACATCAATAAATATATTACACTATGTATTTCTTATGGGGATTTTTAGTAACTTTGACCCCCCGCCCCTTAAACCTAACCTAAAATTTCGAATTTTTTTAAACCCTTTCTTAGAGAGCACCTATGGCCCTAGAGGAAGCTACACACCAAATTGCATTCCAATCCGTTGAGTAGTTTTAGATAAATCGTGATTTAGTTACTTTGAAATCCCAAACTCCCCCTAATGTTTATAATTTTTTGAAAACCTTTCTTAGTGACCACCTATGGCCCTGGAGGAAAGGAAACTACATAACAAATTTCGTTCCAATCCGTTAAGTAGTTTTTGAGAAATCGTGATCAACGAGTCAGTGGATTTGGCTTCTATATACAGTATGTAAATATATGATTTTTAATGACACCCCAAAACACCATGATCGGTGCTCATTTGCTACCCCCGACCTTGGGCCTTACCATAAGAGCCACTTCAATAGCTCATTTTTCCTATGGAAATTCGCTAAAAATGATGGACAAAGTTAATTGTGTACAAATGTTGGAGATATTGGGTGTCTATTTCGAACTATGTCTTACATTATGAACAGGTCACAGCACAGCTACTCCCACCGCCCATCTTAGATCAAAGCGCCTCTGTCCTGATAAATCATCATTTCCGTAAAAATTTAAAAATGTAAAGCTTATAAGTTTTTAATACAAAATTCGAAAGTAAGTTTATCTACTCGCACTCTACTCCAGTGGGTAGGGCCTACATAAACAATCTCGTAAACCATATCTGTAAATACGTTCGACGTCACACTTCATCATTCTTTACCAACGCAGTTTCGATGTAATCGATATTTTTTATCTCGACTAATGCTGACGGCAAGCCTATATACGAACTAGGGGCTCTGCCCCTGGACGCTTCGCGTCCCAACCCCGCCTCGGCCTTCGGCCTCAAATGGCTGCTTCACTTCGCTCGCAGTTGGAAAATTCGCTAAAGAATCTCGTTAATCTTTGGCTCGTTTGTAGGTAACCGAGCATAAATCAGCTGTTTTATTTGGCAGCTGACTCAAACTCATTAAACATTATCTCCATAAGATTAAAATGGGAAATTTGAAGGATTGTGTGCCGGAGCTCCTTCTCGGGTAAATAGCGGCTGAACGGATGATTAGATCTTATATTTGATGCAAAATCGTTAGTTTGAAATTAAATTTTCTACAACTTTTGTACTTAACATTTTTTTCTATCTCTTACCGTTTTCTTGCTAAATGCGCTCAAAGTGGGAAAATGAAGAAATTAAAAAAATCGAAAAAATCGTTCCCGCCCAAAAGGTGCTTTCAAAATTAAAAAATGTTAAATTCTGGCAATTATTCCAGAAGTTTCTCGTCGAGAGCTTTAATTCAAGTATAAGGTTGATGGGGTTCGGATTAAGGGAAGTGCCTAATAATTAATGTCAGTGAATCGGTGAAATCGTCTAGCTTTAAGGACGTTGGGCGGGGCCTCCCTTCTCGGATGAATAGTGGCTAAATGTATGATTGGATCTTGAATCTGACGGGATATCTCTTCTTTGAAATTAAATTTTCTACAACTTTTGTATTTAACATTTTTTGCTATCTCTTACCGCTTTTTTGCTAAATGCGCTCAAAGTGGGAAAATTAAGAAATTCTAAGAATCGAAAAATTCGTTCCCGCCCAAAAAGTGCTTCCAAAATAAAAAAATGTTAATTTCTGGCAATTTACCCAAAAGTTTCTCGTCGAGAGCTTTAATTCAAGTATAAGGTTGCGGGGGGTCCGATTACGGGAAGTGCCTAATAATTAATGTCAATGAATCAGTGTTACCGTCTAGCTTTATATAAGTAGATATTTTCAGAGAAAATTTTAGGGTAATTTCTATTCCGAAAATATTTAAAATTGTAAAAGAATATAAAAATGATGGACAAAGTTAGGGATTTTTTGTTCAAATGTTGGAGATATTGGGTGTCTATTTCGAACTACGTCTTACATTATGAACAGGTCACAGCTACTACCACCGCCCATCTTAGATCAAAGCGCGTTCTGACCTAATAAATCATCATTTCCGTAAATTTTTTTAAAATGTTGAGTTTATAAGTTTCTAATACAAAATTCGAAAGTAAGTTTATCCAATCGCACTTTGCGCATTTAACAGACCTGCACTCTACTCCAGTGCCAACTAGTAGGGCCTACATCAACAATCTTGTATACCATCTCTGTACATTCGACGTCACACTTCATCATTCTTTACCAACACAGTTTCGATGTAATCGATATTTTTTATCTCGACTAATGCTGACGACAACTTTGCAAGCCTATACAGTATACGAATATTACGTTGAAAACAAACAAGCTCTGTGTAACCACGGACGCCCACGGTCTCAACGCGTCTATATTTAGCTGACCCTAGCTATGTTTACCACGCCAAGTGCCAGGCCTTGGTCGTAACCAGATGTGCGACAATATTTATGATTCAAAATTGTCTGATGTTTTTTTTATTATTTGGTTTGTTTTCCTCGTGGGTTTAATGTTTAAAATACCCACAGCTAACAAAAATATAAGACGTATTTAAAAAAAATATAAACTGTTCTTTATCCGTTCGAGGTCGGTGAACGGATGTATTACTTTAAATGAGCAATTCTTGTATCTATCTTTGTATCTGTCGCGGATATCGAAAACGGCCCTAACGATTTTGATGAAAATTTGCATACAGGGGTTATTTGACGCCAGGAATTGATTGCGCTAGGTCTTACGCCTTCAAAAACGCGCATAAAGTCTGAAAAATGCGCACAAAATTTAAAATCTGAACTTCTTTTTATACCACCTTTCAAGTCACTTAGAAGATGAATAGGTACAGCTTCTTTTTATATCTCCTTCAAAGTCACTAAATATTCGAATAGATGCATTATAGATACAATCCAGATGTTAAAAATACTGAACAATGCTCGTTCACCCAGGTACAAACGAGCCAAAGATTAGCGAGAGCCTTTAGAAAGTTTTCCAACTGCGAGCGAAGCGAAGCAGCCATCTGAGGCCATAAGCCGAGGCGGGGTTGGGACGCGAAGCGTCCAGGGGCAGAGCCCCTAGTTACTTTAAATGGGCAATTCTTGTATCTATCTTTGTATCTGTCGCGCATCTCGAAAACGGCTCTAACGAATTCAAAGAAATTTTGTATTTAGGTGTAGTTTTGATTTTTAAGTACACCCGTATTTCGTGTAAAAACGCAATTTTTCGAGAAAATCTAATTTAAAAGTTGAACATTTTTAACATAGGGTCTTACGGGTTGCCATGTTGGTCACAAAATAACAACGAAATAGTAAATAAAGCGATCAAAACAGCTGTTTATAAACAAGCCAATTTATACTGTTTTAGCACGTTGGAAATAGAGTCGAATAGAACTGAGATTGAGTATTATACAAAACCAGCTGTTCATTGGATAGTTTTTAATTACTGTTAAAAAAACAACCTAATTTATACTGTTTTAGCACGTTGGAATTAGAATAAATTGGGCCTGATTTAACGATTTATTTTGTAAAAAAAAAATTGAAACTTGGTAAAGATGGATAAATTCTAACAGTCAATTTTGTAACATAGGCCTGGCTCATTTCTGAAACATAGTATTGAGGTTATGTTAATCCTGCGATAATGTTTACTATATTTAGGCCTGGTTTCAAAACTTTTGTTGACAGAAGATAGTAGAACTAGGACTAAAATCGTAATAAAAGCCTCTCACGTTTCTAAAGCATGTATTTGAGGTTATAATTAATCTTGCAATTACTGTCAATATATTTGAGCCGGGTTTCGTAATTTTAGTTGACAGAAGATTAACGAGATTCTCTAGCGAATTTTCTAACAGCGAGCGAAGCGAAGCAGCCATCTAAGGCCGAAGGCCGAGGCGGGGTTGGGACGCGAAGCGTCCAGGGGCGGAGCCCCTGGTTTGTATTAAAACACGCTTGTATTCAAATGAAAGTTTGTGCCAAAGAACTTTCGATTTTCAAAAAAAGCACATTTTTAAAATTTGTTAAAATTTTATTTATAACTTTCTCCAGAAGAAATACGTGTACAAAATGTCAACACATCTATTAAAGCTAATTTATACATTAGAAACCAGTGAGAGAAAAAAACAAAATTCAACAACAGACATAAAGTAGACTTTGACTTGTATCATATTGTTAAATATAAACACTGTCACCCAATCGTACTTAAACAACTATAAATAAAACTAATATACACAGCTTATTACAATAACATTTTAATACTTAAACTAAAAGCAAAAACACATTTGATTAAATTAAAAACAAATATAATACACTTCAAAGAAAATAATTAGACCACGCAGCTGAACCGCTGACGTGAGTTGAGCAAATTTCCAAAATTAAGATTATAGGCCTATGTTTTAAGGTTTCAACCCACAATTTAGGAAATAGGACTATTATTCACGACGGTGCTGAATAGCTGCAAAATGGTTCGCACGCCATTCCGCATATTGGGATTATCTTCAATACACAATGCATTGCGTGCTTCGCACGCCAACCCCCGTTTTGGGAGTATCTTCAATACACAATGCATTGCGTGCTTAGCACGCCAACCCCACGGTAGAATCCTGGTGGCTTTGAACCGGGTACTTCTATGGTATTTTACGTTTTGATCGATTTTGGGGGAACCAAGCGAGCTATAAGGTCGCGTAAAAATACAAAATGTGCAGAATAACGTCCTACATTTATATTTGTAGAAAAAGCTTTAAAAAAAATCATTCTCGTAGGAAAAATCTAAAAAAAATAGTTACTTCCGGTCAAAAAACGTGCTTCCTGTTGTTGGGTTTTTTTGGCTAACGAACTCGTCCGAGCGACGTAGACAACCAACGTGTGTACCAAATTTGAACCAAATTTGACTTAAAATGCGGCCGCTAGAGTGCGAACACATATATATTAAATTTATGATTTTTAATAACACCCCAAAACGTGTAAAATAACAAAATGTGCAGAATAACATCCTACATTTATATTTTTAGAAATTTTTTTACAAAATTTCATTCTCGTAGTAAAAATCTAAAAAAATAGTTACTTCCTGTCAAAAAACGTGCTTCCTGTTGTTGGGTTTTTTTGGCTAACGAACTCGTCCGAGCGACGTAGACAACAAACGTGTGTACCAAATTTGAACTTAAAATGCGACCGCTAGACAAAATATCAAATGAAGTTTCCATGGTAGTATCATATTGTAAACAGCATCCTAGTTACTCGAATTAAGTTTTTATAAGCATTTTATTTAAATGTTTTATAAGAATGTGTATAAGGATGCGGTCACTAGGATGATTTTTAATGACACCCCAAAACGTGTTCTGGGTATCATGATCGGTGCCTCATTTGCTACCCTCGACCTTGGGTCTTACCATAAGGGCCACTGTAATAGCACATTACTCTGGAAGAGAAAAAACAAAAACAAAGAAAAACACCCGGCTGCCCTAAAAGCACAGCCCGCTTTGGGGATAGCCACTCGTACATTTTGCGAAAATTTTCAGTTTTATTTATATAGATAAAAGTGGATAGTAGTCTTTAAAGTGAAGTAGTTGTCCTTCTTCGAGTACGGCGAAACCTAAAGAAGATTTTACCACCTTGACCAAGATAACATTACATGTTGATGAAACCATAAGGTTACTATTGTCCGTTCACAGTTTAGTTGATAGCATGGGCCTTATGGAGGCTTGCCGCCCTACTACCTGACCTAACTACATCGGCTCCTATTCACTACCACATTGAATTATGAATATCCTTATCTCAGTGTTTAATTCAAGATCCAAATTTCTTCATTTGAATAACGTACCTTATGTTTAAGTAAACCCCATTATGAAGTTTAAACTTAAATATTTCGACCACGCAGCTGGACCGCTGACGTTAGTTGAGCAAATTTCCAAAATTAAGTTTATATGCCTATGTTTTAGGGTTTCAACCGACAATTTGAAATAGGTCTACTGACGAAGGCGTTGAACAGCTGTCTGCGTGTACGCAATATATTAGTAGAATATGTTTGCGCCTAGTGGCCTCTCGAGTTTGCACCACTTGGCTTCGGACCGGGTACTTTTATGGTATTTTACGTTTTGATCGATTTTGGGGGAACCAAGCGAGCTATAAGGACGCGTAAAATAACAAAATGTGCAGAATAACATCCTACATTTATATTTTTAGAAATTTTTTTACAAAATTTCATTCTCGTAGTAAAAATCTAAAAAAATAGTTACTTCCGGTCAAAAAACGTGCTTCCGATTGTTGGATTTTTTGGCTAACGAACGCGTCCGAGCGACGTAGACAACCAACATGTGTACCAAATTTGGACCAAATCGGACGTAAAATGCGTCCGTTAGAGTGCGCACACATACATACATAAATATATGATTTTTAATGACACCCCAAAACGTGTTCTGGGGACCATGATCGGTGCTCATTTGCTACTCCCGACTTTGGGTCTTACCATAAGGGCCACTGCAATAGCTCATTTTTCCTATGGAAATTCGCTAAAAAACTAACATTACATTAGTTTTATTTTAACGTGTATTGCTGTGCTATTTCAATTCTAACAAACTGTTAAAATTGTTTTCTGAAAGCAAATATATTCTCCCAAATAAAATAATATACTCTCCAAATAATTACTACAGTACTATACATCAGAATGTACGTATGGGATAGTCGGTGGCCAGTAGCCAACGAGTGCACATCTAAACGGACTCTATGTGAACTGTATTGTGTTTGTCTTTTGTGTATTTCATGTTTTTTTAAAAACTTAACGACCTTGTTTAATTGGAATAAATCGTATATTGTCTGATGATGAATTAACACAACCCGAAACGCGAAACAATAAACGAAAGTGAGGTCACTTGACGAGAAACTATAAGGTAAGAAACTTTAATTCAAAATCAGAATTTAGATCATGATAGATAGTAGTACAGCACCAATAATGCTCCGATGTTTTGTGTAAACTAAAGTTAGTGCTTATTTTTCTCAACCCTCAATTCATTTTGATTTTTAAATTTTTTTTTAAATTCTAATTTAAAGGTTTTTTTTAAAGTTTTTATATTATTATTCGGTTATTGATGTACAATATTCAATCATTTACTTTATTAAAACAACCTGCTCTTTTACAAAATAAATGTAAACAAAACAACTATTTTTTCACTTTGTATTAATGTTCCACATTAGTACAAATTATTCTTGAAAATATAAATATCAATACAAAAAAACAATATCAAGGGAAACATATTCCTAATAACTAGTTTAAATGAGTTTTATGAGGTAGATGTTTTCATGCGGGCTACTAGCGTAAGATCTCCGTTTGAATAGCATGGACAATGCCTGCCCATGCTATCAACTAAACTGTAAACGGACAATAGTAGGCTACAACCAGGAGCAAGCGTATTCTATATGATGTACACATCTTTACCTGCCAGCCTCACAACGAAATACGTTTTCCAACAATCCACATTCGATAATATTCTTGGCATGATGTGGAGTTAAAAAGCAACAGCTACATTATAAAATAAAAATCTAAAGACTGAACTAATAATATGCCAACTAAAACATCAAAACAAGATTTCCGAGAAGTATTTATCTATATATAAAAGCCAAATCCACTGACTCACTGATCACGATTTCTCAAAAACTAATGAACGGATTGGAACGAAATTTGGTATGTAGCTTCATCTATGGCCATAAGTGCTCACTATGAAAGGGTTTCAAAAAATATTCGAAATTTTAGGGGGGTTTGGAGGGGTCAAAGTTACTAAATTACGATTTCTCCAAAACCGCCGAACGGATTGGAATGAAATTTGGTATGTAGCTTCGTCTAGGACCCTAGGTGCTCGTTAAGAAAAGGTTTAAAAAAATTCGAAATTTTAGGGGAGGTTTGGGGGGTCAAGTTTACTAAAAATCCCCATAAGAAGTACATAGTGTAATATATTTATTGGTATAGTATATTTTTTGTTAATGTACATTTAACTTTGATTTGTCTATCCGTGCAAAGCCAGATCGTGCCAAGTAGTTACATATATAGCAACAAATCCTCGATTATGTTTTTAATTTTGTGCTATTTTATATCTGTTTTGATAGTCTTATTACAGCGCCGTTGTACGATCTCCATTCACTAGTTGACTGCCAAGGACGGCTATTTCAGAACGCACGGCAATGGCGCTGTATTTTGAAAATATTATTTACTAGCTTTTACAAACGACTCAGCACGTGCAAATTACCCACAAGCTTTTTTAGGAAATAATAAAAATGACGAAATTTGTTAAACCAAAATCGATATTTATACTGCCACCCACCATACTGTGATAATGACACAGTATATGTCTTCGTTTAATATAAATGATCGAAGTAGAAGTATAGAACCTTTCAGGATCTGTGCCCCCCCCCCCCCCTTGAACACTGGTGTGGGGGCCCCCCCCCCCCCCCATGCCACGACCACATGTAGTAAAATCGAAATTTGAAACTGAAGCTGGTTAGGATAACTTAAGCTGGTTATGAAATGAAAATATAGATAATTTCAAGTACAAAATTTAATATTAGTACACATAACCTTATTTTGAACATATTATCAGAACACATGAAATCAGATATGAAATTACAAATTTATTTGAGTTAATCTAGGATCTATTTTAGGTTGGCGTGCAATACCAGTCGTTTTCGCAACATTAATGAGAGGGCTGGCACTGTTTGTCCTTGACAATATTTTGAATAATTTATTTTTTTAACACACTCACGCATCCCTTGCCCCCCCCCCCCCCAGGTTGAGAACCCCTGATCAAGGTTATGATTTGTAAAATACACTTTGAGCTCGACAGGTGAGAAGGAATTTATATTTAAAAAATAAAAATAACACTATTCTCACTCGCATAAGTTTAATTATCAAACGTGTTTCAACGACAAAGTCGTCATCCTCAGTGATACACGAGCTACAACTGACAGATTATAACTCAATTATGTTATATGTTGAATTGTGGAAGCTAATCAGCAGTTATAAATATGCATTATTATTTCTGCTATATCCGTATCTTATCATCACCAAACCTAACTTTGAATTTGTAATTTAACCTTAAAGTAATTCATTTTTGTTGAATTATTACAGCTGAATGGATATTTTAAAATCAATTGGGAAAATGCCGGGTGTCCCACGAAGAGGTCAATATTTTTGAATTAATATATTAGATGCACCGAACACTCTACAAACCTGAAACTCAACAGTCCTAACATACACATATGTAAAAGAAATACACCTGAGTATCAGTTAATTCTGACACATTAGGACAAAATGGCGGGATATCAAAGAAATAGTACCTTTTCGTTAAAATAGTTTTATTTGCTTAAGTGTTACAACATAATTATTGAATTTTAACGATGTTACTAAGCACTAAACAACGTTAGGGAATTAAAGATATAAGTAACTCATAAATAAATTAAATCTACAGTATTTGATCCATAAACCTTATTCAAACTGATGTCCATCGATCGCAATGCACTGATGACAACGAAATAGAAAACAGTCATACGCTTTGCTGAACAACTCTCGAGGTATCAACAACAGTTCCTCTTCGATCAATCTCATTAGTTCATCGTCTGTCGCAATGTTATGGCAATAAACCTTCTCCTTCAAAAAGCCCCACAGAAAAAAGTCACAAACAGTCAAGTCTGGAGACCTTGGGGGCCAGTCCTTGGGGCTGTAGCTGTTCCTATTCTAAATAAAAGTAGGTTTACCCTTAAAATACGATTGCTGATTTTGTTGGTTTTTTGTTTTTCCGCCATTTTGTTTGGATCAATCAGAATTAACTGATACTCAGGGGTATTTCTTTTACATATGTGTTAGTCACGACTGTAGAATTTCAAGTCTGTAGCGCGCTCTATACGTATGTTATATCAATTCAAAAATAGGGACCTCTTCGTGGGACACCCGGTATATTAAATACAGATATTGAATAAATATTCCGGTATTCATTTACGTTAAGGAACACCTTCTTGCCAAATTTAATACTGCTAGGTATTATAGTTTTTGAGAGGTAGAAAACATTAAAAATTGCAGAGGACAGAAAAACTGTAAATTATTGTAGTGGAGACTAAAATTTCTTAGTTTTTGCTTTCTCACTATACTATAGTATAGAGAAAGTATAGTGATCGCAAAAAAAATCGATGTTGAGATTTTTGTGGAAATATCCGTTTTGGGACCCCATGAGTCCAAAAAAGTGTTTTTTACAAAATGTCTGTATGTATACAAAAACTATTCGATCGATTTCAAACAAATTTGCATCAGACATGACAAGTAGGCTTGTATAGATTCATGAAAAACGGTTTTGAAATTTTTTGAAAAACAACCCCCTTCATGGCCAAAAACCCCCCCAAAAAATCAGTTATTTTTTATAAAAAAACGGCTTTAACGATTTTGATAAAATTTGGCTTATTTGTAGCCTTTAATGTACCCCACCATATGCAAAAAACCGCATCTTTCTAAAAATTCTCGATTAGCTAATAATAACAATAATAATAACTGATTTTTGGGTTTTTTGGCCATAAAGGGGGTTGTTTTTCAAAAAATTTCAAAACCTTTTTCCGTATATCTATACAGCCCTGATTGACGTGTTTGGTGCAAATTTGTTCGAAATCGATCGAATAGTTTTCTCTCTAGATAATAATAATAATATTTATTAGTTAATCTCCTACTTTAATAAATCACCTCTCCTACCCCACCCTACAAGTCACAGTGAATCTGTTTAATAATTTAAATATGTTTGTGAGAAAGTATGCGCCAGTTTCTGGTACCGTTCATTTTTCCATAAGTTGACTGAAAGACGAAGAGAATTAGCACAAAAAATCAACTTTGTACGAAAAAACCTTGCAAGCCCTATTTTTTTTAAATTTTAAATCATTTTTTTTCAAAAACCTCAAAAATTGCAACATTAAATGATTTATTTTATGAAAAAATTATTGAAGGCTTATTTGCATGATTGGTCACACTTTCCCCGAATGGTTCGTAAAAAAAATTGTTTCGAAAAATGTATGTCCGTTTAACTCTACATTTTTAGGTTAAAATGTCAAAACATGAAAGTTTTTTTTCCCCCATATTGTACAGCTATTTGCGATGGAAATTTTTTGGGGGTTATTTCAAAGATTTACAACTTTTCACCCTTACCGTTTCAACCCTTATTATCGCTCACCTCTAATCGACTGATGAATTTTCGAGGGTTCAGCCATGAGCCGGTTAATATAATTTCCGTGAGAAAGTATGTGAGAGTTTCTGGTGCCGTTTATTTTAGTTAAATTATAACAAACTATGTTCCTCTTTATTGATTGTAAAGAAACAATTTTGACGCGTGTGCACAAATCAAAGTACCTAAAGGTTTAAAGCTCAGCGTAAAGGCAAATACTGAAATATGGATCCCAACTGCAATTCTGGAAACGAAGTATCAAACCAATGCCTTTCGAATGACACCGTAAACGGGCAATTAAACCCACAAGCTTCCATCAACTCACGCAGATATGAATTTAATGGTTTCATTTAAAAACACTATCTTCGGTAAAATCATTACGTAGTTACATTGGGCGTGAACATCCGCCAGATGTATGAACCGGAACCATTATACTGTAATATGCTACCGTCGGGCCACGCCCATTCTGGCAGAACAAACCAATTCTAATAATCGAAACACTCATTAGCATTAGTGAATGTCCCCCTACGTAGGCCATTACAATAATAGGATGCAAACAAGTCTATCTTACCCAGTCTCCGTCGAGTAAAGATTAAAGCTTCGTCACAGCCGAGTCGAATGTTTGTCGTTAAAACTGTTTCTAAACCGTATGTTATTATGATTTATTGTTGAGACAATTAGTAGCCTACGACTGCTAACAGCCATTGTTGATGTTAACTTGTTCGCTAAACTAAGTCAAGGGACAAGGTTAAGGTTAAGTCTGGTGAGCAGTCGTCTTCCTGCGGAAGTATTTCTAGGGCGTACCAAGGGTTCTGTCCTGGGTCCTTTATTATTTAGAATTTACGAAGCTTGTAATGTACTGAACTATTCGAAGATTCATTTATATGCTTACGATTTTTAAATATATTATCACATTTATATATCAGTTATGGCTGAGACTATAGACACAATGTTGATATTAATGCTATCGATGATTGAGCTCTTTGGCATGGTTTGAAGTTGAATCGTAGTAAAACTAAAATCTATATGTATCTGTTGTAAAATACTCGCAAATCCTTATATATAATTCTGTAAGCAAAATTTTAGATTCAAAATTGTGGGAATTCGGTAAATCGGAGGATGATGGGAGAGGTGTCAAATTAAAGGTATTGATTCAAGGAACGAGGGAAAAATATAAGTTTTTTCTAAAATTAAAAACTAAGGGGTTTTTGAGATCCCCGAAAAACGAAAAATACCCATAAGAAATACATGAGAATTTAAAAACATACAACAGCTGTTCTGCAGTTTACATTAAAACATTTGGTATTAAATAAATAAATTAAAAACATAAAACAGCTGTTCTGTAAAATAATATGACAATTAAAGTAAATTATATTGTTAAATAAATTCTTCTACTTATTAACCTATAAAAGATACACATTGACACACACATAGAGAAACCTTATAAGTATGATTTTTGGAAGGTTGTATGGCTGTCCTATTAACTCTTCATACATTTATACTAATATCATAAAGAGGTAAAGTTTGTTTGTTTGTTTGTATGTAGGGGGTAATCTCTGGCACTACTGAACCGATTGAAAAAATAGTTTTACTGATAAAAAGCTACACTTTACCTGAGTAACATAGGCTATAATTCATTTCGATAAAACCTTTTTTTATTTCAATATTTGTAAATTTAGTCGGAAAAAATTCTTAGGTTAGGCCTAGAATGATAAACCAACACATGTATTTACATTTATTACCATAACAATAAATTGAATAAAAGAACAGATAATATATATAGCGGTCTGTTTCAATATTTCCATTAACAGCTGATTTCAAAATTTGAAGCAATTATTTTTGTATTTCTAGATTTTAGGTTAGGGTTTTAAAGTGCAGACCTGAGCCTTGCTGGTTCTTTTAACCATTATTATAACTGCTGTTATGAAATATAAAAAATAATTTGATTTGAACATTTATCATTATTTATTATCTTAATTTTGAGGTTATTATTATTAATCATATAACTTTATTATAAATAAAATATAACATTTGTTTTTAGAAGGTTCCATTGGGGGTTGGCGTGCGGAGCACGAATGGGTCTCCCCTAGTAAAATTGATTTACGTAGTGAGCCGAAACTTATAATGAATATGCTCGGTCTTATGTATGCAATAATTCGCATAAACTCGGGAAAATGCGCATAAAATTTAAACTCTGAACTTCTTTTACATACCACCGTTGAAGTCACCAAGTATAGGCGAATAGATACATTATAGGTGCAAACGTAAATCACTAACAATGTACGAGGTGGTACAATTTTCTACTTATTTCTTTAGTCAAACACCAAACGTAACTAAAACATTATTTTCGTGCTGATATTAACCGTTCTGAAAACCTTTTCACCAGTTTCTGCATTCATTGCACTTCAATAAAGGTAATATAAATTATCTAATGATTATAATTATTATTCGTTATTTCTAAAAACACAAATAATATCAAATATGGCCTTTTCGTTGGATAGGTTACATAACCTACAGGTACCTGAAGAGGTTTTTGGACGTCAGGATTCGAATGCGCTAGGTTTTATATCTCCAAAAAAAATCTAATAAAATGTTAAAACTAATTACACTCATGTTTTTTTATTTAAATAAACAATTCATATGTAGGCCTACGTAAGATCGAAAAATATTCATATTTATTCGTTTTACATACATTTTCCTAAAGAAAACAAAAAAAAAATTTGGAAAACGGTTGACCCTAAAGGCCATCCCTGTAACTTCCCGCTAATTACACTATATTTGGAAATTTTGAACTGCCATAACTTTTTAATGAATCAACCGATTTTTATGCGATTTGCGGCAATCGATGCAGTTT
>JAGFPH010005567.1:57900-67990 GCA_018207615.1 Philaenus spumarius
TGCGTGCTTCGCACGCCAACCCCCGTGCTGGGAGTATTTTCAATATAAAATGCATTGCGTGCTTCGCACGCCAACCCCCGTGCTAGGAGTATTTTCAATATACAATGCATTGCGTGCTTCGCACGCCAACGCCCGTGCTGGGAGTATATTCAATACACGGAACATTGCGTGCTTCGCACGCCAATTTTAAGCCTATATATATGCTATGGGCGCACTCGTGCGTCCGCTTTAAAATATTAGTGATTATTACGTAGAAAGGTCAAAAATAAAAAATAAAGTAATTTCTACTCATTTAGACTATAAGTGTAAAAAATAAAAGGTCAGCTCCTAGCTTAGGAAATACAAAATTTGCGTAGCAGTGAACGTGTTAAGGAGTACCCTCCCCTCCTTCGGCAAACGGTATCCCGGGAAATTTTTGACCTCCCCAAGAAAACTTTGAAAATTCGGGAAGCCAATTTGGGCTTTTCAAGTGAAATATTAACCCACAAAACATCGAGTCTGTACCTTTACACCGTCAGTGAATACACAAAGACCTATAACACTCCTAGAGGCCGCACCAAGTAGTGACCAGCAGCTTATGATTGAACTCTTGTAAAAAATAAAATAAGTACATGTAAAATCAAACGGCACATAAGATTTGAAACATATTTTAGTGCTAATCTCTTTAAACGGAAAATACCTGACTATAATTAATAACATACAGTACATATTTCCCTTTCCCTTGGAGCTAGAGGGGGAGGGGCACCCGTGCTCTAGTGAGGGCTTGAGTAGAAACTTATGAAGAACAAGACCCATTATTATATTAAAATAAGCTGAATTGAGGTCAGAGAATTTACCTTTTCTTGTAATCGTTGACCCGTTATTACCAAGCCGCCGACCACGAATGGGATTATTTTAAGTGGGTCGAGCTGTACGTAATTTTAAAAATCTAGTCAGGATTGATGGTAGTTTACAGTTTTAAATACTGCAATTACTAAAGTTGCCTTAATAACAACGGAATTTCTAATAACCTGAACGTATGTAATATAATATGAAATATTTCTTCAAATACTTTAAAACTTTTCATACACTATACTCAGAAGAGAAATCCAAAATTTTACAATTTTACTTTCTCCACCCTATACGTAGTATATGGAGAAAGTATTGTTTTCGTCCAAATTTTCGAATTTGAATTTTTAGTGGAATTATCTGTTTTGGTGCTCGCTGAATCCCAAAAAAAATTTAGTGAAATTATCTGTGTTGGTGCTCCCTGAACCCAAAATTTTTTTTAGTGGAATTATTTATTTTGGTGCTCCCTGAACCCTGTGTCTATTAGGATGTGTACAGAGCTGGAGACCACACCAACGGTCCGATTTTGATGAAATTTGGTGTGTAGGTGTAGTTCTGGAATATCTCCAGGGATTTTTTCATTTTTTCAAATTTTACATTTTTAAGGGGTTTTACCCCCCAAAAATTACCAAAAACCGAGAAAAATCAAAAAATTTTCAAAAACGGCTCTAACGATTTTGATAAAATTTTGCCTATTTGTAGCCCTTAATGTACCCTACCATATGCAAAAAACCGCATATTTCTAAAAATTCTCGTTTGACTAATAATAATAATAACTGATTTTTGGTGGTTTTTGACCAAAAAGACGGATGTTTTTTTCGAAATGTTTTAAAACCGTTTTTCGTACATCTATACAGGCTTATTTGACAAGTTTGGTGCAAAATTGTTCGAAATCGATCGAATAGGCCTTGTTTTAATAATAATAATATAATATCTACGTGTGTTACATGCAATATTTGTCATGGTATGTCCTACTTTTGCAATTCTAAATAACCACCTCATATGCTACTCTTGGAAGGTATAAAGTTTCAACTAGGAGAAAGTATGTGGCAGTTATCTGGTACCGTTTATTTAATATTGGGAAACCTGTGAAATTAGTGCTCAGATTGGAAATTGTTTGAAAGTGTAGATCATTAGCAGTGTTCGGTAAATTGTTGTTTTCTGAGAATAAAACCATTAACCTGGGTAGGAAATAAAAATACACAAAACTAAAATTTGGTCGAAATTTTAAAATGAGATGAGTCAAAAAGTAATTATTAAAAAAAGAACTAAAACTAGATTATAATATCCCTAGTACTAATAAAAAACAATCTGAATTTTACCTGTTTAATTTCCATGTGGTTTTTAAATCGGTCGCGGGATAAAAAAACTAAAGTTAATGAACCCCCCCCCCTCTCCCAGCAGCCGGCCAGTTGTTCTGACCTAGGTCTGTCAACACGTACTTGCCGTCGGGTGTGTCTTTGTTTTTTCTGTGTTTGTCATATTGTTTTTTTTTACAATTTTATGTTTAAGGTTAGTGATATATTTTAGTATATCTCTAGGTTCATGTTCCCTTAGTTTTTAGTCACTCGATAACAGAAATTGATTCACATTCCCGAAACGCCGTGTCTTGATTTTAACACGCAAACGATGTCAAATGTATAATCAATAAAAATAAATCGACCACGCAGCTGAACCGCTGACGTGAGTTGAGCAAATTTCCAAAATTAAGTTTACAGGCCTATGTTTTAGGGTTTCAACCAACAATTTGATAAATAGGTCTATTCACGACGGTGCTGAATAGCTGCAAAATGGTTCGCACGCCATTCTGCATATTGGGAGTAAGTTACCTTCAATTCACAAAGCTTGCGTGTATCGCACGCCAACCCCCGCATTGGGAGTATCTTCAACACACAATGCATTGCGTGCTTCGCACGCCAACCCCACGGTAGAATCCACCACATGGCTTTGAACCGGGTACTTCTACGGTATTTTACGTTTCGATCGATTTCGGGGGAACCGAGCGAGCTGTAAGGTCGCGTAAAAAAACAAAACGTGCAGAATAACATCCTACATTTATATTTGTAGAAAAAACTCAAAAACAAATTCATTCTCGTGGGAAAAATCTGAAAGATAGTTACTTCCCGTCAAAAAAACGTGCTTCCGATTGTTGGATTTTTTGGCCGACGAACTAGTCCGACCGACGTAGACAACCAACATCTGTACCACAATTGAACCAAATCGGACTTAAAATGCGGCCGCTAGAGTGCGAACACCTATATACATATGATTTTTAATGACACACCAAAACATGTTCTGGGGACCATGATCAGTGCTCATTTGCGACTCCCGACCTTGTGTCTTACCATACGGGCCACTGCAATAGCTCATTTTTTCTAATGGAAATTCGCTAATAATTAGTTTTAAACTGTACAAACAACTAAATTATCAAAATTCGATTATTTAAATTACCTCAGTTATGAATACAAAAAATGTACATAACTTCTTCCTAACTGCTATCATAAAACTTCGTATTGCCGCTTGATTGTATTCCATTGTTGTTTCCGGGGTAAGACTAAAACGATTATTGTAAGAAAACCGTAATAGATGTGCATAAGCTTTCACTGACATTGCCAACATTGTATCTGCTTACATTTTTCTGGGTTATACTTAACGGTTTGGCCACCTAAACGTAATCTAAACTTTACTTTCAAAACTTTAAATTTTCACCGCCCAGACACGCTTTGAAAATAAATATGTCGCACATCCCCTATTACCCGAGCTAAAGTGCTTAACGTACCTGTTACAGTTTAATAAAAATCTGACAAGCTGTTTTTTAGTTAAGTCGTAATAACAAACAAACATGCCTAGATAACACCTGCACTAATACTATAAAGAGGTTAAATTTGTTTGTTTGTATGCAGGGGGTAATCTCTGGAACTACTGGACCGATTGAAAAAATAGTTTTACTAATAAAAAGCTGCACTGTCCCTGAGTAACACAGGCTATAATTCATTTTCATAAAAACATTTTTCATTTCAATATTTGTAAATTTAGTCGGACGAAATTTTTAGGTTAAGCCTAGACTGATGAACCAACACATATTTCTTGAATCTATTCACGTTCATTACCATAGCAACCAATCGAATAAAACAACAGATAAAACAGCTGTTTGCTCCAATATTTCCATTAACAGCAGATTTCAAACTTTGAAGCAATTATTTGTACGTATTTCTTTCTAACTTTTAGGTTAGGTTTTTATTAAAGTGTAGACCTGAGACTTGCCGGTTCTTTTAACCTGTATTTTAACTGCTGTTATAAAATATCCGAAAAATTTGATTTGGACATTTAACATTACCGTAGTTCACCATCTTAGCTTTGGGGTTATTATTAATCCTACGTCTTTATCATAAAGAAAACATAACATGATTATGTGTATAGAAGGGTCTAACGGGGTTGGCGTGCGAAGCACGCAGAGGTCTCCCCTAGTTGTTATATAAATAGATATAGTATAACTAACGAGTAAACCCTTACGAAACATATGAGAATTCAACTCCCCTCCTCAACGAGTGCGGTAAGCTAAAAGTTGGCAACAAAATCTTATCTACCCACAATATTCATCGCTCTTAGTTTTGTATTAGGTAAGAAAATAAACGGTACCAGGAACTGGCACATACTTTCTCACAAACACATTTAAATTATTAAACAGATTTACTGTGACTTGTAGGGTGGGTAGAAGAGGTGATTTTTTATTAAAGTAGAACATTAACTAATAAATATTATTATTATTTAGAGAGAAAACTATTCAATCGATTTCGAACAAATTTGCACCACACATGTCAATTAGGCCTGTATAGATGCACGAAAAAAGGTTTTGAAAATTTTTGAAAAACAACCCCCTTAATGGCCAAAAAACCCCCAAAAAACTGTTATTATTATTAGCTAAACGATAATTTTTAGAAAGTTGCGGTTTTTTGCATATGGTAGGGTACATTAAAGGCTACAAATAAGCCAAATTTTATCAAAATCGTTAGAGCCGTTTTTTTTTTTATAAAAAAATAATAACTGATTTTTTGGGGGTTTTTGCCAAAAAAGGGGTTGTTTTTCAAAAATTTTCAAAACCGTTTTTCGTGCATCTATACAGGCCTACTTGACATGTCTGGTGCAAATTTGTTTGAAATCGATCAAATAGTTTTCGCTCTAGCTTTGTATACATACAGACATGCATAAAGACAAACCACTTTTTTGGACTCAGGAGGTCCCAAAACGGATATTTCCACAAAAATCTCAACATCGATTTATTTTGCGATCACTATACTTTCTCTATACTATAGTATAGTGAGAAAGTAAAATGTGTTGCAAACTTAATTAATTTTTAAAATTTTACAATAGTTACCAGAATATAATAGTAATCCTGGCATTGACATTATTGTTATGACTAAATTCTCTGACATTTACAGATTCCCTATCTTATCCGTGACTGTTATTCCCGCCCACATAGGCTACATAGAAATTGTACAGCGTCGACCTTCAAAAAGTAGTTTCAATAAAATAACATTCTAAAAGCAAGTTGCAGTTGAATGAAAGTAGACTGTTTGAAATCGGTGCTAAGGTTTTAACCTAAATACTATGGCTACCAACTGCGATCGAACAAGTTGGATTCAAAACCATACTCTAATGTACAGTACCCTAGCTGTATGAGTGCCACGAGATGAGGGGAAAATAGGGGGCCCACACTGTATTTGGCTTCAGAATTACAACCGAAATAAAAATATAAACATCTATTGCTGCACTGTGTGCACCCTACTTTTGTTTCCTTTATCGGCGTGCATAGTATTTAAAAGTCGTATAAAAGAGTACGTTAGTAACAGAACGTGTAAAAAAGTTTTTTTTATGTAGTGGGTAATCTCTGGAACTACTGAACCGATTAAAAAATAGTTTTACTAATAAAAAGCTTCACTATCCCTGAGTAACATAGGCAATAATTCATTTTGATAAAACCCTTTTTTATTTCAATATTTGTAAATTTAGTCGGAAAAAAATCTTAGGTTAGGCCTAGATTGATGAACCAACACATGTATTTAAATTTTTATTACCATAACAACCAATTGAATAAAATAACGGATAAAACTGGCGTTTGCTCCAATATTTCCATTAACAGCTGATTTCAAACTATGAAACAATTATTTAAATTTCGAACTTTTAAGTTAGGTTTTTATTAAAGGGTAGACCTAAGCCTTGCTGGTTCTTTTAACCTTTATTATAAACTGGTGTTATAAAACATACGAAATAATTTGTTTTGAACATTAAACATTATTTACCATCTTAGCTTTGGGGTTATTATTAATAATATTATAATGAGGTAAAATTTGTTTCTATGTAGGGGGTAATCTATGGAACTACTGAACTGATGGAAAAAATAGTTTTACTAATAAAAAGCTACCCTATCCCTGAGTAACATAGGCTAGAATTAATTTTGATTTAAGGGTTAAAACAACCACTAAAACAATACAGACTAAATGCTATACTTTTCTTAAAGCTACAGACCTGCGATTTTGTACATTTATTTTTTACAAGATACATAGAAAAAGTAGATATGCATTTTGTCGCTTGCTGCTAAGGGGTAAAAATGTGATAAAACCCCAAAAATCAATCGAAATTAATTGTTATATTTTCCATAAAGTTAGTAAGCTGAAAATGTTTTCATTTATTTCTTACAACATACATTAAAAAAAGTATCATAGATTGACATTTTGTCGCGTACTGCTAAAGGGTGAAAATGTAGTAAAAAATGTTGATTGTTATACTTTCCTTAGAACTAGAGATTAAACCATTAATAAATTCAGAAATTTAAAAATAAGAAATCACTATGTTACATCGTAATTAAAATAAATAAGACATATTAGAATTTAATAGCAGGGCCTATTTATATAAAATAACCTGTTTGCGTTTGCTTTGACGCGAGTCACCGCGGGGGTTGCCGAGCGAAGCGAGCAGGGGGCGGAGCCCTTTAGTAAATATATATAGGGTGCATGTCAATCTTGTTTAAATCGTTATTTATAACGTTTTAATAGTAAAACATTTACTAAGTAGATAGTAAAAACATGTAATATTTGTTATTCAAAAATATTCGAAGGTCTAAACTAGAACATTAAAAAAATATGAGATAACTGCCACATACTTTCTCCCAGTTGAAACTATATACCTTCCCAAGAGTAGCATAGGAGGTGGTTATTTAGAATTGCAAAAGTAGGACATACCATTGGAAATATTAGTTGCATGTAACACACATCCAAATTATATTTTTATATTATAATATTATTATTATTATTAAAACTATTCGGTCGATTTCGAACAAATTTGCACCAAACATGCCAATTAGGCCTGTATAGATGCACGAAAAAAGGTTTTGAACATTTTGTAAAACTACCCCCTTTTTGGCCAAACACCCCCAAAATCAGTTATTATTATTACCTAAACGAGGATTTTTAGAAAGATGCTGTTAATGCATATGGTAAGGTACATTAAGGGCTACAAATAAGCCAAATTTTATCAAAATCATTAGGGCCGTTTTTTTTAGAAATGTAGATTTTTATCGGTTTTTGCCCTTTTTTGGGGGGTAAAACCCCATAAAAATCAAACATTTTTAAAAATGAAGAAAAAAACGCCTGGAGATATTCCAGAACTACACCTACATACCAAATTTCATCAAAATCGGACCGTTGGTATGGTCTCCAGCTCTGTACACATCCTAACATTATATTTGTTATCAAAATAATTTTATTATTTATTTTATTTCAATAATTGTAACTTTAAATTTTATTATTAATAGGTCACTTTAATAGCATTTTCTAAATTTCATGAATTGTTAGGTGTCAGTTCCAATAAATTTAAAATAAAAAATGCTTTAAGAACAATTTATTCTCTTAAATTTGCAATTAATATCTAATAAACAAATTACTAAATAAATAACAGAGTTTTTTCAATGTATTTTGGTATTTGTTCAATAAAATTTTGATCAAACATGTATACCAATTATTTCTTTGAAAACCAAAATTTCAATCAGCCGCCATTTTGGATACAAGATCGTAGAAAATTTTCACGTATGCCGTTTTTCTCGTTTCAAAGAGACCTTTAGGATGATGTATCACACAATGGGTGTTCCCGTTTAAACTATTTGAGTTACAACCCCTTGGCCACCCCTTGAGAAGGGGTTGAAATTCAGTTGTCTGTCAAAAGGTAGAGTATTTCATCAATAACTTATCCTGAAAGTTACAGTACTACATCTATAACAGTATCCAATTTATTGAGGTGTTCCCGTACATATGGACCACCCTACTTCATTGATACATTCTTCACTAAGCACACACACATACACGGACGACTTCACACCATAGCAGGACTAGAGATCAACATAACACCTTCATCGGAGCTTCGGGAGACTTCGGCCAGTGAAGTTTAGGTCTGGCCTTGGCGGTCCGATGATGGTTGGTCTGCGGACAGTGATTTCATCCAGAGCTTAACGATGTTTTTAGAGAATTTCCATAGCAAAAATGAGCTATTGCAGTGGCCCTTGTGGTAAGACCCAAGGTCGGGAGTAGCAAATGAGCACCGATCATGTTTTGGGGTGTCATTAAAAATCATATATATATATATATATATATGTATATGTGTTCGCACTCTAGCGGCCGCATTTTATGTCCGATTTTGTTCAACTTTGGTACACATGTCGCTCGGACGAGTTCGCTAACCAAAAAAATCCAACAATCGGAAGCCCGTTTTTTGACAGGAAGCAACTATTTTTCCTACGAGAATGAATTCGATTTTGAGTTTTTTTTTCTACAAATATAAATTGTAGGATGTTATTCTGCACATTTTGTGTTTTTTTACGCGACCTTATAGCTCGGTTGGTTCCCCCAAAAGCGATCAAAAAGTAAAATACCATAGAAGCACCCGGTTCAAAGCCATGTGGCGGATTATACCGCGGGTTTGGCGTGCGAAGCACGCAGTGCATTGTGTATTGAAAATACTCCCAATACGGGGGTTGGCGTGCGAAGCACGCAATGCTTTGTGTGTTGAAGATACTCCCAATATGCGGAATGGCGTGCGAAGCACGCAATGCTTTGTGTGTTGAAAATACTCCAAATATGCGGAATGGCGTGAGAACCATTTTGCAGCTATTCAGCACCGTCGTGAATAGACCTACTTCCCAAACTGTTGGTTGAAACCCTAAAACATAGGCCTAACTTAATTTTGTAAAAATTTGCTCAACTCACGTCAGCGGTTCAGCTGCGTGGTCGAATTATTTTATGTTTCAACCAACGACTTCTTCATCCATCTTAACTCCAGATCGATTACCTTCATCGGAGCTCCAGGATTCCGATGAAGGAATCCATATTTTGTAGCTTATGTACCACTGAATACGACGACTTTGTCTTTGAAAAGCGTTTGATTATTAAAACGTATGTGTGTCAGGATTAGTGAATATCATTCTGAAATAATTCCTTCTCACTCGTCAAGATTATCAGTAACTCTACGAGTGCGTTTTCCCTTTAGTAATGGTTTGGAATACTAACCAATATTTACTCTACTTCAATAGTTTACTCCGTTGTTTAAGAGAAAGCGTGTTTACAATATGATTGTGAATTTTACATATTTCTACAAATATTTACCAACCTCTCAAGAAGTATGCAATTTCATTTCTCGTCGAAAGGTAGAACTAAATTTACCAACATCTTATACAGAAAGTTGTACATTTCTATCTGGCATAGTTGTTATTGACTGGCTTCCGTACATTTAAGTCTCCTTGTATATATTACGGACTAGTTGTTCAATATAGCAAGCAGCAGGTTTGACTCATCAGAAATAGCCCACACCAATTCGAACCATTGGTGCCCATATGATATATTATAGGGGGCGGGGGCTGGACACGTTCACTGCTAAGTCGCACATGTGACCTTGAAACTGAACACTATGAGAAGCGGCCGACGCACAGTGCATTGCACGCCAACCCCCGTATTGTGAGTATTTTCAATACAGAGAGCATTGCGTGCTTTGCTCGCCAACCTCCATATTGAGAGTAATTTCAATACACATTGCATTGCGTGCTTCGCACGCCAACCTCCATACCGGGAGTATTTTCAATACACATTGCATTGCGTGCTTCGCACGCCAACGGCGTATTGGGAGTATTTTCAATACACATTGCATTGCGTGCTTCGCACGCCAACCTCCAAATTGGGAGTATTTTCAATACGCAGAGCATTGCGTGCTTCGCACGCCA
>JAGFPH010005567.1:68000-85148 GCA_018207615.1 Philaenus spumarius
CAACCTCCGTATTGGGCGTATTTTCAATACACGATGCATTGCGTGCTACGTACGCCAACCCCCATATTAGGCGTGTTTTCAATACACAATGCATTGCGTGCTTCGCACGCCAACTCCCATATTGGGAGCATTTTCAATACATAATGCATTTCAGCTCATGCTTGAACTCTTGTAAAAAAATAAAATAAGTATATAAACGGTACAGAACATTTAAAACATATTTTAGTGCCAATCTCTAGAAAAATTCATGACTATAATGAATAATATACACATTTTCCTTTCTCCTGGAGCTGGGGGGCGGGGGTGCCGTGGCGCCCATGGTTCGAACTGACGAAACCTAGCGTATTACGTCGGTTTTCACTCAACCATCATCAATCAGTCGATGGTAATTGCCTAAACACAACTGTTTTCAATAAATTGTCTAATCAAAAATTACAACTGAACCGATGGTGTCGTGAGTTGAGCCGATTTCCAAAATAAAGTTTATACGTTTCTTGGTTTCAACCAACTATTTGGGAAATTGGTCTACTAACGAAGGCGCTGAATAGCTGCCTGCGTGTACGAAATGTATTAAAATGTATTTCGGGATCTCGGATTATGGACTGAGCATTGCGAGTTTGCACCTCGACCTTGCGGCTTCGGATCAGAAGCTGCGCCCAAATGGTAAAATCCCCCCCCCCACTTGGATTTGAACCGGGTATTTTTAAGGTATTTTACGTTTTGATCGATTTTAGGGGAACCAGACGGGCTGTAACGTCGGGTAAAAAAATCTGCAGAATGATCTCTTATATTTACTTTTTTTTTTAGATAAAACCTATTACGAAAATTTTCAAAAATTGTTTACTTCTGGTCAAAAAACGTGCTTCCGTTTATTCGATTTGTATGGCTAACGATCTTGTTCGAGCGACTTAAGAAAACCAACATGTGTACCAAATCGGACGTAAAGTGCGGCTGTTAAGAGTGCGAACACATAAATCTACTTATATAAAGCTAGACGGTAACACTGATTCATTGACATTAATTATTAGGCACTTCCCGTAATCGGACCCCCCTCAACCTTATACTTGAATTAAAGCCCTCGACGAGAAACTTTTGGGAAAATTGCCAGAAGTTAACATTTTTTAATTTTGCAAGCACCTTTTGGGCGGGAAAGATTTTTTAGATTTTTTAAATTTTTTCACTTTGAGCGCGTTTTGTAAGAAAACGGTAAGAGTAGCAAAAGTTGTTAAATACAAAAGTTGTAGAAAATTTAATTTTAGACCAACGATTTTTCATCAGATTTAAGATCCAATCATCCACTTAGCCACTATTCATCCGAGAAGGGAGGCTCCGCCCAACGTCCTTAAAGCTAGACGGTTTCACTCATTCACTGACATTAATTATTAGGCACTTCCCGTAATCGGAGCCCCATCAATCTTATACTTGAATTAAAGCTCTCGACGAGAAACTTTAGGGAAAATTGCCAGAATTTAACTTTTTTAAATTTTGGAAGCACCTTTTGGGCGGGAAAGATTTTTTCAATTTCTTCATTTTCCCACTTTGAGCGCATTTAGTAAGAAAACGGTAAGAGATAGCAAAAATGTTAAATACAAAAGTTGTAGAAAATTAAATTTCAAAGAAGAGATTTTCCGTCAGATTCAAGATCCAATCATCCCTTTAGCCCCTATTAACCTAAGAAGGAGCTCCGCCAAACAATCGTTCAAATTTCCCATGTTAATCTTAAGGAGATAATGTTTAATGAGTTTGAGTCAGCTGCCAAATAAAACAGCTGATTTGTGCTCGGTCACCTATGTACAAACGAGCCAAAGATTAACAAGATTCTTTAGCGAATTTTCCAACTGCGAGCGAAGCGAAGCAGCCATCTGAGGCCGAAGGCCGAGGCGGGGTTGGGACGCGAAGCGTCCAGGGGCAGAGCCCCTAGTATATATATATATATATATATATATATACTAGCTGACCCGTAGGCGTTGCCCGTGGTGGTTGGTATTTTCAGTCTTTTTAACGTAATTGTATTCTTTTTAAGTGTTCAGTCAGTGAGTGGTATTTGGCTTTTATATATATAGATATTGAATAATAAAAGCACTATTGTTGTACAATCCCCCCAAACCCCTCCTAAAATTTCGAAATTTTTCATACGCTTTCTTAGTGAGCACCTATGGCCCTAGAGGAAGCTACATACCAAAATTCATTTCAATCCGTTCGGTAGTTTTTGAGAAATCGTGATGAGCGAGTCAGTGAGTGAGTGGTATTTCGCTTTTATATATATATGGATATATAATTTTTAATAACCCATAAAACAGGTTTACGAGGACTATGATTGGTGCTCATGCTCATGACGTGTTTCCGTTACTCCCTTACTCGGCACTCATTGTCAGTACAGTGATGAAATGAGCTTTGCGCAGGACTGTAGCCTCCAGCCGGGTGACTACTCTGTGCTAATAGCCTCGCAGCCATGCCCGTGCGTAAACCTCAAGCGCCAATAACTGTCGATCCAACTGTAGGCTATACAGTAAAGGTGAACGCCCTCGGATAGATACTGTTTACTTACGAAGCTAAATATCCGGGTCATTAGGATTCCGAATTAAAATAGGTGGTCGGACAGTTAAGTTTGGTTCATGGCTGCGAGGTTTCTCATCTTGGCCATAGTTTTATCGTTTCTTAAACCGATTACTTAATGCTTAGTTTAACAAATAACATTTAATAGCTAGATAACTTTACATTAACAGTTTTTAAAGTATATAGTCCACAAAACAAAGTATATGACGTTTTCAATTAAAGAGAACAATAATAATTTTGAACATATAAGTAGAGAAATGGTAAAACTCATTGTCTTGTATCCAAGTCACTGATTATAATGAATAGAATATTATGTCCGTCTATGTGACTTTTATTATAAAGTAAAATACTTTACTTACTCAATCCATGACGCGTTTCGGAACTAGTTCCATCATCATAGTAGTCAAACGTGGTCGATGGTGTGCACACGCAGAAGTACATTTTTGTGCTCTTGTGTTTTGTATTAATGTGCGCGTGTATAATTATGTGTTATGTTTCTTTTAATATTTTATTTTAATGTTATGACGACCTCGGCAGGCGAATATCTGATGATGGAACTAGTTCCGAAACGCGTCATGGATCGAGTAAGTAAAGTACTTTACTTTATAATAAAAGTCACATAGACGGACATAATATTCTATTCAGAGAAATGGTACTGCACCCGTTCAGTGTCACAATCAGTAATCACTGCTGCTGTGATCGGCTCGAAAGAGTCGACAAATATAAATATCTTGAAGTTATGTTCGACAATCGATTATAGTGCACCAAATTTCAGCTATCTAGCTTTATATACATTAAGAGAAATTATGTTTTATATATAAGGGTAGTAACCACAATTTTACAGCAAGTAACTTACTCACTCGTAACAAAAATGAGTTTGGTTGGTTTTTTCTTTACTTAGTACCATTTAAGAAATAATTCGACCACGCAGCCGAACCGCTGACGTGAGTTGAGCAAATTTCCAAAATTAAGTTTATAGGCCTATGTTTTAGGGTTTCAACCAACAATTTGGTAAATAGGTATTCACGACGGTGCTGAATAGCTGCAACATGGTTCGCACGCCATTCCGCATATTGGGAGTATCTTCAATACGAAATGCATTGCGTGCTTCGCACGCCATTTCACGGTAGGATCCACCACATAGCTTTGAACTGGGCACTTCTATGGTATTTTACGTTTTGATCGATTTTGGGGAGCCAAGCGAGCTATAAGGTCGCGTAAAAATCAAAATGTGCAGAATAACATTCTACATTTACATTTGTAGAAAAAACTCAAAAACAAATTCATTCTCGTAGAAAAATCTCAAAAAATAGTTACTTCAGGTAAAAAAACGTGCTTCCGATTGTTGGAATTTTTTTGGCCAACGAACTCGTCCGAGCGACGTAGACAACCAACATGTGTACCAAATTTGAACCAAATCGGACTTAAAATGCGGCCGCTAGAGTGCGAACCCATATATACATATATATGATTTTTAATGACACCCCAAAACGTGTTCTGGGGACCATGATCGGTGCTCATTTGCTACTCCCGACCTTGGGTCTTACCATAAGGGCCACTGCAATAGCTCCTTTTTCCTATGGAAATTCGCTAATAAGTGTAATAAATTTTAGCTCTCTAGACTGAAGAAAAGTATGAGAATTATTATTTATTGTTCTACGGGTATTTGTTCAATTCTCGCCCTTTGACGCAAGTAATTGAAATAATGCTAGTGCATGAATCTTCCAATTTACCACAGATGTGTCAAACAACAACAGTTCTTTAGGTTCATAGGAAGAATAACAATTTATTGTTATTGTAAAAGGACTGTCTCTATTTATTGTATTTATTTTGTCTCTTAACTTTCTATAGTACTACTATACCGACACTACCAGAGTACTGGAAATAAGCTATATAAAATTACCATGTCTGTTATGACATAGTTTTGACCACATTGCATGTAAGCGGTCAACTCATTAGCTACACACAGGCTTAAAAGCCCATGTAGGGATTATTCTTCAGTATAAAAATGTGAATAATGCAGTAGAAAACTAAGAATAAATTATTTTAATTTCAAACTTTTCAATTTAACACCAAATCATATACACAAAAAAGTACAATATGCCGGGTGTCTTAAAAGGCCCCCCCCCCCCCCCATATTATTTTTTGTATTAATGGAAATAAATAGATTTGCTTTGGGGATTGTTAACATGACCGAAAATTGAGTTTTTGGAGTGAAAACTTCTATAGCGACGTTGGGTATTTTTTGTAGGGAGGTAAATCGCCGTTTCGCGTCACGTCACGTAACGCAACATTTTCGCTTAGACCGGTGTGTTGATTATGTATACCCTCTTACACATATACTTGTGTATAGTATATATGAAGAACAAGGACCGATGATAATGCAATATTAATTTTTTGGATGTAGTAAGTGAGCACTGATCATGGTCCCCAGAATACGACGTGATTTTCACCCCCTTCAAAACGTCGGATTGATTTGAAACTTTGCACACTTATCAAGGACCGATGAAAATGCAATATTAATATTGTTGGGTGTAGTAAGTGAGCACTGATCATGGTCCCCAGAACACGTTTTCGGGTGTCATTGAAAACTTTATATACAGGGTGATTTACGACGATTACAACTTCGGGAGCTCATTAATTTTGTTGGGTGTAGTAAGTGAGCATTGATCACGGTCCCCAGAACACGTTTTCGGGTGTCATTAAAAACTTTATATCCAGGGTGATTCACGACGATATACAACTTCGGGAGCTCAGTAATTTTGTTGGGTGTAGTAAGTGAGCACTGATCATGGTCCCAGACTAAAAAATAAGAAAATAAATAATAGTTTAAAAACTAAAAAATACGCTTTAAAAGCAAACAGAACTACAAAATTTTAAATAATTGTAATTATTTTATTTATTTATTAACCAGGAAATAAAATGTTAATAAAATCCAATAGTTAATCAATATTCATTTTACACACTGTAAAATTCGCATAGAAGTTTTCACTTCTATTGTGTGGGTCATATGCACACCCAATTTTTTTTGGTGTATCGTAAATTTCAAACCCTCCTTCAAAAATGGGGCACTTTGGGGGTAAGTCGAAAATTTTAAACGAGAACCCCTATTCAGTGACCCCTCATTTTAAAGGTCTTGAAAAAAGAAGATGATTGGCACAAACCGGAGGTCCGTATGTTGACTCTATCCAACATATTGGCCAAAGTTATAATTTTCCCCCATTTACATAACATCAAAATCACATAAAATCAAACATCGTTCACCCGATGTAACCCGATTTTTTCTTTTTGGGTTTCCTCAAAAGTAGAATTTATGACGCGAGACCTGCAAATTTAGACGACTTACGCCGAAGGATAGAACACGCCTGTCACCTTATCACACCAGAAATGTTGGGCAACACTTTTGAGTCCAGGCTGTATTTTATCAAGAAGTCAACGGTTCTCATTTCGAGCACTTAATCCGAGTGAAAATGAGGTGAGCGCTAAATGTTGTACTCATTGTAATATAATTATTAATGACACTTTAAATAGAAGGTTTTTGAGAAATTTATAACTTTGATTGGCCATTATGTCGGATAGAGTAAACATACAAACATACAGACATCCGGTTTGAGCCAATCTTCTTCTTTTAACAAGACCTTTAAAATGAGGTGTCACTCAATAGGGATTCTCATTTAAAATGTTCGACTTACCCCCAAAGTACCCCATGTTTGGGGGAGGGTTTGAAATTTACGATACACCAAAAAAACTCCATTTTTGGTTATGTTAACAATCCCCAAAGCAAATCTGTTTACTTCCATTATTACACAAAAAATAATATGGACGGTGGGACTTTTAAGACACCTGGTATATAGCCCATATATTAATTTTTTGTATGTACAGGAGAGACTAAGGAACAAAACTAACACATACAAAATTAGTTTTTTACGTATTTATCAAAGAAAATCATCCCCACGTGAGCATAAATCTTGAGCGTGGGATTTTTTTTGCCTTGGGAACGTAACACAGTCAATGACGCGGTATGATAGCTGTAATTAAAATAACATTAAAATGACTAGGTACCGTAATGAAATTTTACCAAACCCTCAACAGCAATGAAGGGTGACGGAGTTAATTGTGGTGGCGGTCATATAGATCAAAATAATTCGACCACGCAGCTGAACAAATTTCCACAATTAAGTATTTGGGAAATAGGTCTACTCAAGACGGTGCTGAATAGCTGCATCTTTGTACGAAATATATTAGTGGAATTCCTTCGTTACACTCGCAGTGGAAAAACTCGCTCGGATTATGAACTTCGCTTCGCTCGCAGCGTAAAAACTCGGCCGTGTTTTATTTACAAACACAGAAAATAAAAAATGTTTTTATCAAAATGAATTCTAGCCTATGTTACTCTGAGATAGTGTAGCTTTTTATTAACAAAATTTGTTTCAATCGGTTCAGTAGTTCCAGAGATTTACCTCTTTATAATATTAGTATAGACAGTATAGAAAAGTTAAGGGAGCAAAACATGAAATTAACGAAAACAAACGCTTAAGTGAATCCCAAACATTCTAAAATAGCGTAGAATTACACGACGAAAACGTAAGGTAATCAAGTTTTTGTGGAGACGAAGTAGGTCATGATGCAGAATGCCGGCATTGCAGGGGCGAAGTTGCAGGCTACTTGCCAACACACTGATAGATACACATGCTATCATATCAAGTGCATTCAATTAGTATTACACATAACATAATAGAAATTATGATTTTATTACACTCTCGTAAAATAAATAAATAAAATTAAAAACATGTTTTAATAAATTGAAGTTCACGATTTCCGTTCAATATTGATTCCATATTAAATACATTAGCCTAATGTAATTAAATATTGATTGAAATAAATTATAATGGTTTTCATTCCACAAGCGAAATAATTTTGAAACATGCAATTAGTTGATTAAAATGAACATTCATAGTAAAAGCCGACTTTGTGCGGAGTAATCCTGTTAGAGTGAGCCATCATTAGTATCTCGGAGATTATTGATTTTAGGGCCGAGTTTAAATCGAGGACTTCTCCTTCATTCATATTGAAAATAAAGCACATTTTTTCCAACCAGAAATTTTTCAATAATTTAGCAACCAACTTTATTAGCGAATTTCCATACGAAAAATAAGCTATTGCAGTGGCCCTTATGGTAAGACCCAAGGTCGGGAGTAGCAAATGAGCACCGAACATGGTCTTCAGAACACATTTTGGGGGGGTCATTAAAAATCATATATATGTATATGTAGGCTATACAGGGTGGACCAGCTAAAGTGTGACAATAGCTAACTTTTAAAATACGATTCGGACAAAAATGTTTAAATAGAACATCTACCCTTAATTTTTGAGACCTTTTGGATTGTGTATAAAAAAATTTCAAAATCCGCCATTTTGAACCCAAAATGGCGGCCAACTTCATTTTTTTAAATGGAAACCCCCCATTTGTAAGACATTTTTGGATTTTATGGGCAATTTTAAGACTTTTTTGTTCTTTACATTTTTTTGATAAACCTAACGGTTCTCCTATAAAATGAAGTCGAAGTTTCATTTTCTTACAGCTAATCACTCATAAAGGTTACAATAACCAACTTCTAAACCATGCTTCAGACAACAAACTTTTTTTAAATCGAATTAATACAATAAAATATGAAACCATCACTCTCCCATAAAATTTAATTAAAGCTTTCAAACGCAATTGAGCAATTTAGGACACATACTAGAATTAGTATTGTTAAAGTGGTTTGTATTTAAACACCTTTGAAATAAAGCAGTCACGCTGGTTATATTTTTCAACAATGCTACAGCTGTTTCCGGATTCTTCATTGCTGCATTTTAATCTAGTTTATACCACAGTACTGTTAACCTCTAAGGTACTGACTTTCAAATTTATTGTGTTTTTGTGTGAGTTGTATTTGCAAAATGAATGCATATGAAGAAGCTTACAGTATGTTCCTCATATTAGGAGAGTGTAGAGGAAACTACAGAGATGCAGCAAATTTGTTTTCGGTGCTTTTTCCAAACCAACCACCAAAGTCTCGAATGGCCTTTTTAAGACTAAAGAACAGGTTTCTTCATAATGGGTCTATTCATACTGATAAAAAAAGGGCTAAAACTGTAACGAATGAAGATAACTCCATTAATGTATTAGCATATGTTAATGTACAACCTCAATCTAGCAGTCGGAAGATTTCTGCTGAAAGTGGCATTAGTAAAACTTCTGTTTTAAGAATTTTAAAATCAGCTAAATTTCACGACTACCACATTTCATTGCTCCAAGACTTGCACGGCAATGATTTCAACAATCGGGTAGCTTTTTGCAATTGGGCACATCAAAAACATCTACAAGAGCCCTTGTTTTTCAACAGTGTATTGTTCTCCGACGAATCTACCTTTACCAACACAGGGCAAGTTAACCGCCATAACATGCATTATTGGGCCGAAGTTAATCCTCACTGGATGAGAGGTGTTCCCCATCAACATCCTTGGTCTCTGAATGTATGGTGTGGCATTATTGGTGATTGTATAATTGGTCCGCACTTTTTTGAAGGACATTTGAACGGCCCGATGTACTCTCACTTCTTGTTCAACATCCTATCTCAGCTTCTGGAGAACTTACCACTACATGTCAGGAACACCATGTGGATGCAACATGACGGAGCCCCGGCGCACTTCGCTGTTTGCAGTAGGCTTATGATGGATCAACTCTATCCAGAAAAATGGATAGGACGAGGAGGACCTGTAAGCTGGCCAGCTCGCTCGCCAGATCTTACTGTCATGGATTTCTTCCTCTGGGGATTTCTTAAGGAACGAGTCATGGAAACCGCGCCCACAACAAGAGACAACATGAAAGAAAGAATTAGACAGGCCTGTTTGCTAGTAACACCACTGATGCTGCAAAGAGTTCGACAACATTTCGATGAAAGAATGATAAGTTGCATCGCAATGGAAGGACATCATTTCGAGCACTTCTTGTAAACTATTTTTTACATTTTTAGAGTAATTTTGTCATTTTGCTTTAATGTACACCATGATAAAACAACTTTGATAAAGTATTGTAACATAAAAAGAGTATGTTTATTTTTTTTACCTGTAGTCCTAACTATTTTGAAATTTTTTATGCATGGTCCAAGAGGTGTTAACAATTAAGGGCAAGTGCCCCAAAAAAGTTTGACGTCCGAAGCATGGTTTAGAAGTTGGTTATTGTAACCTTTATGAGTTATTAGCTGTAAGAAAATGAAACTTCGACTTCATTTTACACGAGAACCGTTAGGTTTATCAAAAAAATGTAAAGAACAAAAAAGTCTTAAAATTGCCCATAAAATCCAAAAATGTCTTACAAATGGGGGGTTTCCATTTAAAAAAATGAAGTTGGCCGCCATTTTGGGTTCAAAATGGCGGATTTTGAAATTTTTTTATACACCGTCCAAAAGGTCTCAAAAATTAAGGGTAGATGTTCTATTTAAACATTTTTGTCCGAATAGTATTTTAAAAGTTAGCTATTGTCACACTTTAGCTGGTCCACCCTGTATATGTGTTCGCACTCTAGCGGCCGTATTTTAAGTCCGATTTGGTTCAAATTTAGTACACATGTTGGTTGTCTACGTCGCTCGGACGAGTTCGTTAGCCAAAAACATCCAACAATCGGAAGCACGTTTTTTGACCGAAAGTAACTATTTTTTTAGATTTTTCCTACGAGAATGGATTTGTTTTTGAGTTTTTTCTACAAATATAAATTTAGGATGTTATTCTGCACATTTTGTTTTTTACGCGACCTTATAGCTCGCTTGGTCCCCCCAAAATCGATGAAAACGTAAAATGCCATAGAAGTACCCGGTTCAAAGCCATATGGATGAGTCTACCGTGGGGTTGGCGTAATGCATTGTGTATTGAATACACTGCCAATACGGGAGTTGGCGTGCGTAGCACGCACTGTTTTGTGTGTTGAAGGTACGTCCAAGACGGGGGTTGGCGTGCGAAGCACGCAATGCATTGTGTATTGAAGATACTCCCAATATGCGGAATGGCGTGCGAATCATTTTGCAGCAATTCAGCACCGACGTGAATAGACCTATTTCCCAAATTGTTGGTTGAAACCCTAAAACATAGGCCTATAAACTTAATTTTGGAAATTCGCTCAACTCACGTCAGCGGTTCAGCTGCGTGGTCGAATTATTTTATTTTTCTGTTGTTGTTATTTTTTTATAATTCTTGAAATTCTAAATTAGCTTGTCAATTTAAAGATAAATGGAAAAGGAGGAAAATCCAAATGTAGTTAATGTTGTTTGAAAGCAATAAATAAACATAAATAAAATCTATCTCTCTTATTTTAAATCAGTTTCTATACGTTGCTCTGTAAAAATATGCAAGGAAACTCAAATTCCGAATCAATTTTTTTGCTATTATGGACCTTGTACTGATTTATATTCTCCTTTCATTACCAACGAGGAAGCAGACGGAAGAACACAAGGACCAATCCGACAACAAGGGCTAGATTAAGGCCAAAACATCCAAACCTATTGTGTTAAGGCCAGCACACAATGGGTGTTTCGTCATTCATTGTATCCGCATGTTTCTGTAAGCAGACGCTTCCTCACTCAGCCATGACCTTTTCTTTAAATAATCATAGCTGATGAAAATTTATTGTACCAAACGTTGCGGTAAAATATTTCCAATATCTTGATTGGTTAATCTGACTACTGGTACTAAAATTGGAATATTTTAAGTAGTTCTTAGCGGTTTTGCTTGTGCACATTTCGAAGCCTTGAAGAAAACCAGGTTGATGAGTATAACTCTATTAAAATCAAGAGTCCATAACATTGGTGCTTCAGTACTAAATAATTCGACCACGCAGCTGAACCGCTGACGTGAGTTGAGCGAATTTCCAAAATTAAATTTATATATGTTTTTGGGTTTCAAACAACTATTTGGGAAATTGATCTACTCACGAAGGTGCTGCCAGCATGTACCAGCATATTGCCATCGGTCACCACGGTAAAAGTCGTGGATTTAATTCTGGTACTTTTACGGTATTTTACGTTTTGATTGTTTTTGGGGCAACCAGATGGGCTATAAGGTCGCGTAAAAAAACAAAATGTGCAGAATTATTTCGTACGTCTATTCTTGTAAAGAAAACTTCAACAAAATTTAATTCTAGTACGGAAAATCTCAAAATATTGTTACTTCCGGTCAAAACTTTTGGTCTACTTCCGGTCAATTTTTTTGGCTAACGAACTCGTCCAAACGACTTAGAAAACCAACCTGTGTACTAAATTTGGACCAAATCGGACGTAAAATGCGTCCGTTAGAGTGCGCACACATATTATACATGTACTTCCTGTCAAAAATGTGGACTATTTCCCGTCAATTTTTTTAGCTAACGAACTCGTCCAAACGACTTAGAAAACCAACCTGTGTACTAAATTTGGACCAAATCGGACGTAAAATGCGTTCGTTAGAGCGCGCACAATTATATACATGATACTTCCGGTCAAAAATGTGGTCTATTTCCCGTCTATTTATTTAGCTAACGAACTCGTCCAAGTGACTTAGCCAACCAACGTGTGTACCAAATTTGGACCAAATTTGACGTAAAATGCGACCGTTAGAGTGCGCACACATATATACATGTACTTCCGGTCAAAAATGTGTTCTACTTCCGGTCAATTTTTTGGCTAACCTACCAGTTCAAACGACTTTAGAAACCCAATATGTGTACCAAATTTGGTCCAAATCGGACGTAAAATGCGTCCGTTAGACTGCGCACACATATATACATATATATATGATTTTTAATGACACCCCAAAACGTGTTCTAGGGGCCATGATCGGTGCTCATTTGCTACTCCCTACCTTGGGTCTTACCATAAGGGCCACTGCAATAAGCTCATTTTTCCTATGGAAATTCGCTAATACTTGTAGTAACCAAACTTATTACTGTTTCTACTTTCATATAGGACTTGAGACAAAATATAACTCTATTAAAATCAAGATCTATAACGCCGGTGTCTCACTAAATTGTAGTAACCAAACTTAATATTGTACCAACTTTAATATACTCAAAGCAAAATATAACGGGCACGCTCGAGATTCATTATGTTTTACATAAGTTTCCATGTTTTGATATATATTTCACTTTTGACTTTAGGATTAGCAGCAGTCAAGCTAGTTTAGGTCCAAGCTAAATTTCAAACCTAACAAATAGCTGAGATAATTGACGGTGACGCACAGACGAAGGACGGACATTTTTTCTTTCTCTTTTTCCTTAAAGGTTATCCTTAATGGTTATCATCATTATATCTACTTTAGTGGCTTCGTGGATTACACATTATAACTATACTTTTAAAACCACTAAATCCTTTAACCATACTTTTAAAACCACTAAATCATTATTGCCTGTCGTTATCAGCTCTAAAATCTACTAGAAATATACCTACAACTAATTAACAAAAATACTAGCAATACATTAAACTAAACCCAGTTCATAAATTGGTTAAAATAAATCTAAACTGACCAAATCGGACTACACCTACAGCACGAAACTACAGTAACGGTACTCAAAAAAAGCTTAAAACTGGTTACCAAACAAAAACTGAAATTAATATACACAAGAAGAAGAAAAACTATAGCCTACAAGTTAAATGGAATACAAACACAAAATTATAGTATACCAACATAATTAATTACAAAAGCTAATACAAATTATATTAGATAATATACCGATGGTGATCAGGCAATAGAAGATTACAGTAGAACAACACAATTCTTATAATACCTAAAAATAAGCGGTACCAGAAACTGGCACATACTTTCTCACAAACATATTTAAATTATTAAACAGATTCACTGTGACTTGTAGGGTGGGGTAGGAGAGGTGATTTTTAATTAAAGTTAGCGATTAACTAATAAATATTATTATTATTGCCTAGAGAGAAAACTATTCAATTGATTTCGAACAAATTTGTACCAAACATGTCAATTAGGCATTTATAGGTGCACGAAAAAGGTTTTGAAAAATTTTGTAAAACAACCCCCTTTATGGCCAAAAAACCCACAAAAATCAGTTATTATTATTATTAGCTAAACGAGAATTTTTAGAAAGATGCGGTTTTTTGCAAATAGTAGGGTATATTAAAGGCTACAAATCAGCCAAATTTTAACAAAATCGTTAGAACCGTTTTTTTTATAAAAAAATAATAACTGATTTTTGGAGTTTCTTTTTGCCAAAAAGGGGGTTGTTTTTCAAAAATTTTCAAACCCGTTTTTCGTGCATCTATACAGGCCTACTTGACATGTCTGGTGCAAATTTGTTTGAAATCGATCAAATAGTTCTCGCTCTAGCTTTGTATACATGCAGACATTTTGTAAAAACCACTTTTTTGGACTCAGGGGGTCCCAAAACGGATATTTCCAGAAAAATCTCAACATCGATTTTTTTTGCGATCACTATACTTTCTCTATACTATAGTATAGTGAGAAAGTAATATATTAAATAATATGCCGATGGTACTGAGGCAACATAATTACAATAAAAACACAAAATTGTAATATACCTCATGTTTTAAGATTTATGCCAATGGTGATGAGACAATACAAAATTACAATAAAACAAAACAATTACAATTTATACTAGACTAGGGGAAACCCCCGCGTGCTCCGCACATGATCGTGTCGTGTTTTCTTTAAAATAAAGGTGTAGGATTAATAATAACCCCAAAGCTAAGATGGTAAATAATGTTAAATGTTCAAATCAAATTATTTCGTATATTTTATAACAGCAGTTATAATAAAGGTTAGAAGAACCAGCAAGGCTCTGGTCTACACTTTAACAAAAAAATAACCTAAAAGTTAGAAATATAAATAATTGCTTCAAAGTTTGAAATCGGCTGTTGATGGAAATATTGGAGCAAACAGCGGTTTTATCTGTTGTTTTATTCAATTGGTTGCTATGGTAATGAATGTAAATACCGGTGTTGGTTTATCAGTCTAGGCCTAACCTAGGATTTTTTTTCCGACTAAATTTACAAATATAGAAATAAAAAATGTTTTTATCAAAATAAATTTATATCCTATGTTACTCAGTGATAGTGAAGCTTTTTATTACTAAAGATATTTTTTCAATCGGTTCAGTAGTTCCAGAGATTACCCCTACTAGCCCAGTCGGTATAGGTTACAACTACCAGTAATTTGCAATACGGCTGAATTTTTTTTTATAAGTACATTAAAGTATGTAGATTAACAACAAAAAAAGTTTACCAGTCTATCGATTTCCCGAAGTTTATATATTTTAAACATTTATGCTGAGTCTCAGCTTGTTAGCTTGAAAATTACCCGATCTAGAGCCACTTGACTTATTAATGGGTTTCTCGATTTTAGGAGTACCGGACCCACCAATTCATTTTAAACAGCTCCAGTTTAGAAAATTTTCAAAATATCAACCTGAAAGTTTTTTTACAAGTTAAATATATAGATTGAAACAAGATCAAGGAGTATAAACCTTTTTTATTATTTACTTTTCAAAGCACAAGTAACTTAAAAAAGTATAATTTTAGACCTTTTTAGATTTTTCATCAAAACAAGTAATTTTCAAGATAACAAGCTGAGACTCAGCATAAATGTTTAAAATATATATTTTAACTCCTATGTCAAGTTTCAATTCGATATATTAAAATTCGGCCAATTTAGAATGAGCCAACGCTTCATATATGAATAAGATGTCCTCTTTTAGTGATTTCCCCTGCTGCAAAATACATACCTGCATTATCGAATTTTTTCCAGACAAACCATTGCTCGGACGAAATAAATACATACGACCTTTTTTGTTGAAAAATACCTCCCCTACATGGTGGTATTTTTTATTTTCCTCTATCTTTATCCCAGCTCGAAATATTAAGGATAATCGGAAAAAAATGATAATCGATTATTTTTTTTTTGACTTTGGGAAATCGATAGACTGGTAAACTTTTTTTATGTAAATCTACATACTTTAATGTACTTATAAAAAAAAATTCAGCCGTATTGCAAATTACTGGTACTTTTGGTCTAAATTGACCTTTACCGACTGGCCTATACATACAAACAAATTTTACCTCTTTATAATATTATATTAGTACAGAATACACAATTTCCAAATTATTTCTTTATGTATTATATATCACATAATATTCTTAATAAAATAATAATGCCAGAGATCGGTAGAAATTCACGACTCAGATAACGCTGTTTTCACGCGAGTGTACAGTAGACAGGCAAAATTAACTCACTCTATACAAATTGCTGTTTATGTTGAGAGATGTGGACACGCCCACCACTGAGAACATGGACGATAAATGAAGCTATATTGGCAGATCTATATGATCAACTTCAAGTGATCCAAGGCCTTCGCCAGGAGGGAGGAGGGTTAAGGGTCACCCCGACCCCAAATCCCGAAATTTAGTAGTAAAAATTAATACTAGGTTTAAAAAGTGCAAATTAAATTGTAAAATAGACAACACAACAGAGGATCCAACAACATATTTTACATCATTGTGCATTACATGCGTACTGATATTTAGATTTACTTGATTAAAGTACATTACAACGTTCAATACACATGCATTGTGTATTGAAAATTCACCTAATAAGGGGGTTGGCGTGCGAAGCCGCAATGCATTGTGTATTGAAAATACTCTCAATACGAGGGTTGACGTGCGAAGCACGCAATGCATTATGTATTGAAAATACTCCAACTCGGCGGTTGGCGTGCGAAGCACGCAATGCATTGTGGAAAATACTCTCAATACGAGGGTTGGCGTGCGAAGCACGCAATGCATTATGTATTGAAAATACTCCAACACGGCGGTTGGCGTGCGAAGCACGCAATGCATTATGCATTAAAAATACTCCAACACGGCGGTTGGCGTGCGAAGCAAGCAATGCAACGTATATTGAAAATTCTCCCAATACGGGGGTTGGCGTGCGAAGCACGCAATGCAACGTATATTGAAAATTCTCCTAATACGGGGGTTGACGTGCGAAGCACTCAATGCATTGTGTATTGAAAATACTCTCAATACGAGGGTTGGCATGCGAAGCACGCAATGCATTGTGTATTGAACATACTCCCAATACGGGGGTTGGCGTGCGAAGCACGCAATGCAACGTGTATTGAAAACACTCAAAATACGGGAGATGACGTGCGAAGCACGCAATGCAGTGTATATTGAAAATTCTGCCAATATGGCGGGTGGCGTGCGAAGCACGCAATGCATTGTGTATTGAAAATTCTGCCAATATGGTGGTTGGCGTCCGAAGCACGCAATGCTCTAAGCATTCTTTCAAAACAGGGGTTGGCGTGCGAAGCACGCAATGCATTGTGTATTGAAAATACGCCCAATACGGGTGTTGGCGTACGAAGCACGCAATGCATTGTGTATTGAAAATACTCTCAATACGGGGGTTGGCGTGCGCAGCACGCAATGCATTGTGTATTGAAGATTCTCCTAATAAGAGGGTTGGCGTGCGAAGCACGCAATGCATTGTATATTGAAAATACGCCCAATACAGGGGTTGGCGTGCGAAGCACGCAATGCA
>JAGFPH010005568.1:6835-17942 GCA_018207615.1 Philaenus spumarius
ATTTTCAATACACAATGCATTGCGTGCTTCGCACGCCAATTTTAGGCATAAGTGCTATGGATACACATGTACGTCCGCTTTAAAATATTAGTGATTATTACGTAGAAAGGTTAAACAAATAAAACATAAAGTAATATCTACTAATTCAGGCTATAAATATAAAAATTAAAAGGTCAGCATATTTACGAAATACGAAATTTGAGTAGCAGCGAACGTGTTAAGGGTGAGGTAAACATCCACTAGTTAGTTTGAAGCATGAGTCACATTAGGAAGCGGTGTGGGAATTTTGTTTTTCTCCACTTACAATTCCCCACACCCCCGGCCTATCGCGCTAGGGGGAGGCCAAGTGCCGGGATTCACGCCGACCAACACCATGTTAGACTTGAATTACTGTTACAGATTTAACAAATTTCTCCATAAAAATGTCAGCTAGCAAAGGAGATAAGGGAGACCAAATTGTCAAAACATTGACTTAAGGGTCGGCTCTAGTAAAACAGAAATCAACCTGCGACTCCCTATAGCGGCGGTAGGTTACGCGGACATTGCTCATCCTAAATCCATTTAAAACCCGCAATTATTCGGGGATGCGGAAACTACCCCCCCAGGTGAAACGTGACGTCACGAAATCGGCCAACTAACCAATATGGGAGCCGTGTCCGCGACTGGAATACTACCCCCCCAAGCAGGTTCCTACAATTATACTGTTATCGGCAACATACTGTGACTAAACAGTTTAGGTTAGTCCTCTAGTTTTTTTTTTATTCTAATTATATCGAAACTTGAGTGTGCGTGACTGGAAAACTGCCCCCCCGATCTCTGACGTCAAAATGACGTAGGAACCTGCTTGGGGGGTAGTTTTCCGGGGGGTAGTATTCCGGCGACCCAATTATTCAAATGGCGTTTTTTAAAAAATACCAAACTCTTGGGGTCAAAATTCTTCATCCGAATGGCTTGGTCATTTTTCACTATAATTAATAGTTACAACGTAAAAAATATTTAAAATCACCCTATAGCGGCGGTAGGTTACACGGACATTGCTCAGCCTAAATCCATGTAAAACCCGCAATTGTTCAAATAGCGTTTTAAAAAAAATACCAAAATCTTGGGGACGAAATTCTTCAGGCGAATGGCTTGGTAGTTTTCGCTATAATTAATAGTGACAACATAAAAAATATTAAAAATCAATGTTTTAAATTGTTAATAAATATTAAACAAAATATTTTTCTTAATTTTTAAAAAGCCATTTGCATGCATATTGACCATAGCTTTAAAATGACAAATCGTTTATAATTTTCCGATCAAAAATAAAGGAAAATTTTGGATTTTAATTTAACATTGGTCTTACGGAGTGTCAGCCAACATGGCCGACAGCTAGAGCCGACCCTTAAGCCAAACCCGTGTTTTGAAATTGAAAATAATTTTGATCTAGACATACATTATTTACACTCAACAACTCTATAGTGCCATAGCGGTACAATGGTCAACTTTAGTACGATTATAAATCGTATAATTAAGGCTAATTTGACAGGCATAGGTAGGTGGTAAAATAATTTTTAAACGTCTACTGCAATTATTTAAGGACAAATACGATAGAAATATGCACAGCAAGGACATCTGTAGAAATCTGCTTCAACGAATGAAGGCCAATTCGATAGAAACAGGTGCAGTAGTGAAATATGTGAAAGGCTACTGTGGTTAATGAAGGCAATTTCAACAAAAACTCACCCGTAATATTTATAGGAAATCTATTAAATTTTATAGCGAATCCAAACTTATGTGAAATTGAACGTGACTAAAAGCGTATACCTTGTGCAAACTGGGAAGGCGGTCGGTCGTTTTCAACCGTCCCACTCACACAAGCGCATGGTTTATGACTGACCCTCATTAGGATCGGTGCGCCTACAATTGGGAATTGTACTCTATACAGTAGTTTTTTTAGATCGTATTTTAAAGTTAACCTATATATTAGCATGATTGTGATTCTGAATTATTACGATTCAGTAATTAATTCTAAGCAAATGGATACCAAACACGACGTTTTTACGACTATCCATTAAAATAACTTTAAAATTATCGGTTTACTAAGCGGACTTGGTTGCTATAAATATAATGTTATATACATTTTTGAAAGAGTTCATTGAGAGGATATTTTGTATTTTTAACAATGCGCTTTTATTTTCCTGAAGTGTAATACTATTGCAGTTGTATATTTTGCCATCGTAATAGTGCAAAACTCATTCAAGTTACTGAAAGAGGTAAACCATTTGGTCTGACACTTTTGTTACAGAGAATGAACAAAATAGTTCAATTAGGGTGTTTACACAGTGGACAATGCATCCTTAACGGTACTAGGGACGCCGTTTCTTAGAAGAATTCAAACTTGTTTGTTCTTAAAACTAGATCAGTTTATTTCGGCACTTAACCATTTCCCGAAGGTCTTAAAAGTGATTAGTTTAAGCTGTACTCCCACAGGAAAAGGGAAAAGTCTAATTGTGTGTCATGCAGGAAGCGGTCGTGGCTGGATAAATGCGCCACCATTAATCTTTCAATCTAAGAAAACCGGAGACTTCCATGAAGATATGAACAGTGTGGTTTTTGAGAACTGGTTTTTCAACGAATTACTCCCTGCAAATCCACCTAATTCGACAACTGTGATGGATAATGCGTCCTACCATTAACGAAAGAAGGACAAAGCACCCACTTCATCGTCCCTGAAGGAAGACATGAAACAATGGCTGAAAAAAAGAAATATCCCTTTTAGTGAAGATCTTCTAAAACCGGAGCCGTATAAACTCGTTCGTCTTTACAAAACTTCTTTACCAACATATGAAATCGACAGCAGAGCATCCGAGTTGGGCCATGAAGTAATCCGCCTACCTCCATACCATTGTCATTATAATCCAATTGAAATGGTGTGGGCATATCTCAAAGGATACGTAAGGGAACGCAGCACTACCCATAAATTGAAAGATGTAAAGACACTCTTTGAAGAAGCAGTCGATAAGTTCAAGCCAAACTTGTGGGAAAAGTACGTGGAGCATGTCGAAACCGTGATCAACGACGACTGGAAAATTGAAGGTCTTGACCAAAGAAGTATTCAGCAGTTCCTGATAAACCTAACACCAGGAGACGAAGATAGCGACTCATCCAGTAAAAGTGAGAGCGACAGTGATGTAGATGACTTGGGATGTGCGGCTTTGTAACTTATATATTTAGAAAATTTATTCATGATTTTTAAAAGCGTTTCTTTGTAATGCAGCATTACGGACGTGTAAGTGTGTTTTTATTTATTATGTAGCAATACGGGCGTGTAACTGAGTTTTTTTTATTTATTATGTAATCGTTCTATTTGTGTAAATGACGAAGAGAAACCTGATAATAAACTTGAAAATGGCTGAATAGCCGAAACGGCCTTAGCGGCGATAACGGAATATTGAAGACGGTAAGTCCTAAATCTAATAATTAGTTACTTTGTAAGTTTAGAAAAAATTAGTTTATAATAACCATTTTTATGTTTAAATGTACAAAATTCTATCTACGCCTACTTTAGATTGTACTAAATTCTGTTTCACAATTATTGTTTGAAAGCACTTTTATTTTCCATTGCTATTAGCATCTGGAATAAAAATAAAACTGCAACAAATATTTATAATAGCAACCAAAGTTTGCTCGATGAACAACTCCTGTTAATATTTATTTGAATGGTTTGTTGCATACACGCCGTGTTTGGTATCTATTTGCTCAGAAATATTTACTGGATCATAATAAATCAGAATCACACTAATATACATTTTTTTAAAAAATGCAATATAAAACCTCATAACTAAGGTATTGAGAACGTCTAACAATAGGTAATGCACCGCCAAGATGCATAGAGTAAGAAAGTGGGCCAACCCCTCCTCCCCCCTCGCCTACCAAGCCGAGCCAGTGACGTCACTGCATACCTCGCGTCGCAACACTCAGCCGCTACACAATTCATTTTGAGCGAGCTTTTGAGCTGCACATACTATTTCGTTCGAACTTTTTTATACGAAAGCCTTTTTAACTACTATATATATACTGTATATAATTCTTTATTATTTTTATTCAAATATAATTATCAAAATTGTTTTAAAATAAATTTATTCCTGCATAGGCAGATTAAATCTGCACATATTTAATGCAATATGGCTAAGAACTGCAGAATTACTTCAGTTTATTTATTTTGTGGCTTTTCTTATTGAAATTTTAATTAAATAAATAAAACAAATTTTTACAAAAATCTAATACATTTTTATTTGTTTTTACGCCTTTCACAATCAACTATTGTGAATACGGATTGTTGATTGTGAAAGGCCTAACAAAAAATTTAAAATTATTTAATTTATTTGGCTTTTTAAAAATTTATTTAACTTTGTTTATTTACTAACTATATAATTATTAAAGTGGTTTAAATATCTGCTTTCAGTTGACAACACTGTACAAACAGTCTGTTTGTTTTCCTTTACTTGTATTCTGGTTTTTCTTTCTGATGTACCCTTAATTTTATTTTTAAAGGCAACAGTTTCACTGATGGGACAGTGCCAGGTTTTAGTATTTTTTTACATTCTTAAGGCCCATAATTTCTGCTTTCAAATTTCTCTCAAAATCTTCTGGTTTAAAGTGATCAGAACACATGTAGGAAGTGTCCGGATTCCAAGAATCTTTCCGTTTACATTTGTCAATCCAAATAGAACGTAAATTACTTTTTTGGGGAATTCTAAAATACGTAACAGTATCAGAACGACATTTAGTTTTGTAGTAACTATTTGTACATATGGCAACAGCACACCGCATACCTGGCATTTTCTATGAATTAATTACTGCAGTTTATCAAGTAAATAATCATATTATAAATAAAAATATTTTAAATACATGGAATGAATTAAATAAGAGATTAAATTAGTTCAACTACATCAGAAACAGTTTAAGCACATACCAACTCTCCATTATTATTAATGTGTGACACACAACGGTTATTTTGTAAACACATTAATACTACACTACATTATAATAAGCACACAACAAACACTATTTTTAGCAAAATACACTTAAGCACCAGTTATACTTGCGCAACCAGTGTGGTCGCATATACTTTATAGACTATTATGCTGTCCGGCAATGTTACAGCATGAACACACATGTAATGTAAAGGCGCGACGAGGTATGCCGTGACGTCACCACGCACCGGGCACTCAACGTTGGCCCACCTCCTTTACTCTATACATCTTGATGCACCGCAACTAATTAAGGTGGAGTTTGCGTGCGTGTGCGAAGTTAGTGGCAGGTAGGAACCTTTTCCAACCGCCTTCCCTATTTGGACAAACTATAATATTACCCTTCTATTCCGGAAAGTACTGGAACTAACCATATAAGAACGGGCTCTGGCAAATCGAGCCAGTCTACCTGCTCCGCCTACCCAAACACATCCAAATGGAGCCAGAGGCTTAAGGGTGACCCTCGGACCACATCCAAATCGAGCCAGCTATTCAACCCTTGAAATCACTGAAGCAGAAGTTTTGTAGACTATTCCATATTTTCAGTAAGGCGTATTTAGAAAACATTTACCGTTTCCAACATTCTGTGACTAAACAGTATAGGTTAGTACCTCTGTTTTTTTTTTAATTCTAATTATATAATGTGATAATAACGACGAAATATTATAATCATACTGTTATTGGCAACATTCTGTGACTAAAGAGTATAGGTTAGTACCTCTGGTTTTTTTTAATTCTAATTATATGTGATAATAACGACGAAATATTATAATCATACTGTTATTGGCAACATTCTGTGACTAAACAGTATAGGTTAGTACCTCTGGTTTTTTTTTAATTCTAATTATATAATGTGATAATAACGACGAAATATTATAATCATACTGTTATTGGCACATTCTGTGACTAAACAGTATAGGTTAGTACCTCTGGTTTTTTTTATTCCCTTACACACGATTTATGGCAGACCCTTAAAACAATTTATTTATGGAGCTGGCTCGATTTGACTGGGTGGAAGGGGGACATTTTACGACCCATCGAAAATGACCTGAGGGATTGGCTCGATTTGGATGTGCCCATAAGAACAAATGTTGTTGAACGCGCCCAATTTGTTAAATAAAATTAGCCTCTTGAATTCTTACCGTTCATTTGAGAGACAAACCTTGGGAATGAAGTCGTAGAGCATTTAATTTATTTCAAAACGAACATATAATTTAATGTTTTGTCTTCATCTGGTAAAAAAAGAGGACATTTTGTGATTTCTCACGAATTTCAAAAAATATGCCCCAAATCTGTAGTTTGCACTTTTTCTCATTTAAATGGTCATACAGAAATAGACAAATCCTAATATTGTCTGACATTCAAGCAGTACTTAAATCGCTGACGCAGTACGAATCACACCCAAACTGGTGAAGAAATGCCTCCCATCACTATCCAAACTCTCCACAAAAAACGTGGTAGAATTGAGACGATCGCAGGCACCGTAGCATGCGAGGAAATGAGACGGCAGACACTCTCGCAAAGAAAGGAGCACCTATACTCTTTTTGGGATCGGGACCGATGTTCTGTTAGCCGCAGCACGGCAAAGCACGCAGTAAACAACTGGGTCAGGGAAGAGCAACGCCGGAGACGGCGTAGAATACCCGGGACCATCCAAAGTAAACTACTAATCAAGGAACCAAGCACTAAGCTTACCAAGACCCTAAACAAGTTAAACCGACAACAGCTTGGTTTAGGAGTTTTAGGACCCATTACTGGACACGGTCAGTTCAGGAAACATCAACAGTCTTGGAAGGCGACCAAAGCGGTCGGCTTAGCGAAGAGTCGACCAAACACGCCATATTTGATCGCGGGATGCTGGAGCACAGCGGAGAGAGCTCTTCGGAATCCAGCAACCGGAGGACGAAGAAGACACGTACTTGGTGGAGAAAATACCGGACCTCGCGAGGGGTACAGTATTCTAACCGGCTAAGAGCGGCACATAGGGGGGTGTCCTCCTACGAGCGCCCTGTCCAACGAGCGCCATGTCCATCTAGCGCCCACTCTCGGGTTGACGAGGGTCAGAGAGGGGTTGACAGGTCTAGGAGCTTTCCAACGAGCGCCGCATTTCTGTGTCACTCCCTTCGACCACCTGTACTTCTTGTAGTATTTACTGACCTAAATATGAATCCCCTCAAATCAGCTACAAATGTTATAAAACCCTAAATTAAACGTAATATAAGCATGCGTATACCACGTGCGATGATTCGTGACAGGCCCACCTTGATTTAGAGGTGCCTCTGATTATAAGTGGGCACGCAATCCTGGCTGGCGCTAACAATGAACCTTTAATATTTAGAAATATTAAATCCGCTTTTGAGGGACGTGACCTAATACTGGCATATTAAATTGTTTATACACGTGCTTATAACACGTATGGCACTGCTTACAAAAATTACCGTTTAATTTAGGACAGAATTGAGGTGTTTCATATTTAGGTATCTACAACTTACTAGAAACAGTGATTCAGTAAATAGCACCTGGTAAAATACCAAATAAAAGATTTGGGAGGTATTTTGTTTAAGAATATTTTTGGAAATAATTTGTTATATTTTTATCATCTTTTTAGTTCTAGTTTTACAAATCCGACAACGGCTATTGAAATAACGTTACTGTAATATTATAAACTATATATCGTGGCGATTATCTATAAGAAAGGTTTTAAATACAAGCATATGGGTCATATTTAAGGAATGTTTTTCGATGTCACTGATCGTGTCAATTCATCGATCAGTAAATACTAACAAGTACAGGTGGTCGAAGTGGGTGACACAGAAATGCGGCGCTCGTTGGAAAGCTCCTAGACCTGTCAACCCCTCTCTGACCCTCGTCAACCCGAGAGTGGGCGCTAGATGGACATGGCGCTCGTAGGACAGGGCGCTCATAGGAAAGCGCATCAATTCTGCGATAGACATGCGAACGAACAAAATAAGGGTTCAGTGTTTGAATTTTTAGGTACATGACCTAAAAAAGAGATGAAACCCACATAAAGAAAAAGATCCGTAAATGATAACCCTTATGAAAACTTGACAACAGTAAATGCGTTTTAGTTTAACTATATCCTTATTTGATATAATAAATCTAATATAACGGAGATGCAGTGGACAACTAATAGGAGTCTATAGTTTCTGAAAATGATCATCGGCTTCTGAAGAAGTTGTGTAAATGGCGTTTTTATAATATACTTACACCCATATAACCAACCGAGATTAGAAACGATTTTTGCATACTTAAGTCACAAATTGAAATTTATTGAGATACAATATTTAATAGGTTTTTTATGTTTATTTATATTCATTTCCACAAATACTTGACAAATTTCAAATTGAAAATTCTATGTATGAACATTTCAAATTAAAATATGCAAATAATACAGAAGTACGTCTTGTATAAAAACAAACTCAGCAAAATACAGTGGCGTGGCCACACACAACACAAAGTACAAAGACATCCTGTCATTCACATCCGTTGTATGAGTCATCCTTCTTTATGCAAACCATTTTGTTTCTAGAAGGACAAGACGTTTGTAAAATAAGCATGGGCTTAAGTGTTTAAAGCAGGGTGACCAAATCATGAACTGGAAAAAACGGGACACGCCACGGGGAGTCTGGGGGATACCTTCCAGCTAAACGGGATCCGGAAAAGCCCCCCCCCCCGGAAACTATTCATGTCCCTGAAGTTAGCCCCACCATTTTTCGCAAATCCAAAAATGAAAATTGTACTGCTTGTGAAAAAAATTCGCAAAAATTGCGGATCTATAAGCAAAAAGTAACTAGCCGCGCCATTTTCGCGAATTAAAATTAAACACTTGTTGCCGTATTGCACTCAGTTTCTGATGGTTGTGTAACATAATCTTTTTTTGCAAAAACTATGCTTCATTGTCGCAGCGTCCCCTTTTAATATAGTTCCACTCTTTGGAATTCTGTACCATAAACTTACATTGACGCTCGGAAATTAGTGTCAGTATGAGACTATAATATAAAATGAAAGAATAAAGTTAAAAACCAAAAACAAACACCCGTCAGTCTGACTTACATTCAAGCTCACTCTCGTCTGTGCAGTGTCAGCAGAGTGGGGGATGGGGCCCACTTCGCTACTGGGTCTAGCTACAGATGAAGACCTATTATAAGTATAATTAATTTTGACGAAGAATTAAGGGAGGTATCGCTTAGCGACAAAAAAAAAAACACCTTAAGAAATAATATAGTATAAGGATAGTTAGTGATAATCAGATTTAAAAATAACTACTTTGTAAAATGACACCTTTATATTGCATAGGCTATCGTTTTCCGATACGCTGTAGGGCTATTCTCTTGTCAAGTTAAGTTAAATTGAAGCAGGTGGTGTGACAGACAGGTTAGAGCTATACGGGCAAATAATTACCCAGTGACTGACAATGCTTTTAATTTATCTTGTATCGCTCAATACCAGTGAATTGGCGGAGAACAATCACTTTGTTTTACACTCTATCAAGAAGAGAAAGCTCAGTTTTCATATACGGTTTGATCATCGTAGAGCAGTAGGACTTTACGTGAAAAATAAAGGGGTTTTAACCTAAAACGACAAATTGAACATATATTTCAGAGTTTTGAGCAAAAAAAAAACATATTTCTTTTAACGTAATAAGAATTCAGAATTTGTATTTGCGTTTTAATTTTGTTTTGTTTTAAATAACATTGTAATATTTTCCATCGATCCAAATGCTGGCGTAACTTTTTTGGCAAAAAAACTTGAAACTTGTTCTTGTCCAAGCGAATGCAATCGGTCCTATTGATTTTACAATTGCTGTTATGATCGTTTTCATAAGGTTAAAAGAGGAAACATTTGAACAAATTTGGCTTCCGTCATTGTCGGCCTACAAACCATAGTTTTTGAGATGATGTAAAATTTAGATGATAACTTATATTATGTTTTTTGACGCAAATGAAGTGCAAAATATCTCGCACTCCACTCAAAAAAATTTCACTTTATTACAAAATTCAAATTATTTGCTTCAGTCAAACATTCATAATCTGCCCTGTTGATCGGTGAAACTACCACAAATGTGACTTGACAGTTTAAAATTAATTGTTCACAATCATAGTTCAGAATATTCTGAAATATTTCTTATTTTTACCTTCCGTTCAAGTACACCAAATAGCGAGTAATGTGTTTGAAATAAAATAGTTATCTGAAATATCGTTTACTTTTTTTATTATTTTTGTTTTATCTACTTATTTATCATTATTATTTTATTTGTTTATTCTTGTTAGCGAATTTCCGTAGGGAAAATGAGCTATTGCAGTGGCCCTTATGGTAAGACCCAAGGTCGGGAGTAGCAAATGAGCACCGATCATGAAATGAGAACACGTTTTGGGGTGTCATTTAAAATCATATATATTTATGTATATATGTGTTCGCACTCTAGCGGCCGCATTTTAAGTCCGATTCGATTCAAATTTGGTGCACACGTCGGTCGTCTACGTCGCTCGGACGAGTTCGTTAGCCAAAAAAATCCAACAACCGTAAGCACGTTTTTTGACCGGAAGTAACTATTTTTTGAGATTTCTCCTGCGAGAATGAATTTTTGTTAAAATGTTTTCTACAAATATAAATTTAGGATGTTATTCTGCACATTTTGTTTTTTTACGCGACCTTACAGCTCGCTTTGTTCCCCCTAAATCGATCAAAACTTAAAATACCATAAAAGTACCCGATTCAAAGCCATGTGGTGGATTTTACCGTGGGTTTGGCGAAGGCACCCCCAATATGGGGGTTGGCGTGCAAAGCACGCAACGCTTTGTGTGTTGAAGACAATCCCAATGTTCGGAATGGCGTGCGAAGCACGTAATGCAGTGTGTATTGAAGATACCCCAATATTCGGAATGGCGTGCGAAGCACGCAATGTTCTGTGTATTAAAGATACACCCAATATGCGGATGGCGTGTTTTTAGTTACTTCCGGTCAAAAAACGTGCTTCCGGGTGTTTAATTTTTTTGGCTAACGAACTCGTTCGAGCGACATAGACAACCAACATGTGTACCAAATTTGGACCAAATCGGACTTAAAATGCG
>JAGFPH010005568.1:35673-45688 GCA_018207615.1 Philaenus spumarius
ATTTATACTGTCAAAGTTTAACCAACTCCCCTTTCTCGTAAACTTAATCAAACCATTTAAATTTGTTAGTTTCTAATGCTCTAAACTTTGGGCATAAATTTACTATTCGACCTACGGCAACAGAAATGCAATAATAAAAGAAAAAATAGCCTAAAGTTCTAACTTATAGTCTTTGGTCACAGTATGTTTACCCGTATTTAATATTTAACAGAAGAATGTAAAACAACGTCATTGTCTGCAAAAATATTAGCCGAGGGTCGAATTGTTTACGCCCAACTTTGTTTTAATTGCCTGGAAGGTACGGTATCCTGCATTATATCATACAACTATTTTAAGGTTTAGACTTCAAACTGACTAAGATAAATGCTAATTGTCGATGGGAATTATAAACACAAAATATTGAATAGTCAGAAACACTAAACACACGTGTATATATAGATAACAAATCGATATGTAAAAACAATATGATTTTAAATTATACACAAACTACTATAAACACACACAGTAATATTCTCCAAGGACCTAAGAAGGTAAGAAGAAGCTCCTTTCTTTCGTCTTTGTCTCGACTCTACACTCTGTCTCTGACTCTATTTCTATTCTCTTTGTGGCTTTGTCTTAGCTACAACAAAATGAGCAAAAATACTTAAACCTTTTTGGGCTAATCGGTACAGTGTATCTAATGGCTGTGTATCGATACAGCGTATCGCAACAAATGTATCGTTCTCAGTATCACGATACACGTATCGTATCGAATGGCTCTGTATCGATACAAAATATCGTGTATCGGAAGCCATTGTATCGATACGTATCGTATCGCACATCACTACCCTACACTCGGCCGGCAAAACGCGCCCTGAGAGCTCCTAGCGACTTCTTGTAAATTGTCAAGACCGTAGTCTCGGTTATAAGACAGCATCTGTTTTAAAACAATGGCTGCTTGTCTGAAACTGAAAAATGACTTTATTGAACTTTTATTGGCTAAATTTGGAATAAAGTTTGTGTGAGAACGAGATGGTGAATCTACGGAATACGCTTGGATTGGCTACGAAAATGTATGGTGTTTAAGAATTGAGCTTGGCTTTTTTGATACTTACGTTGGTTCGTAAACCAGACATAAGGGACGTTTTCTTCTGTCCTGCGGAGGTGCAGGATCAGTGATGATTTGTCGGATGTGTGTGTATCGAGTCCTTTCGGCTCTGTGTTTGGCTCTAATTGTTAATTTTAAGATGAAGTCCTCGAGTGTGGGGATTTTGTGCCCTTGAGAGATGGTAACGTTCGAAACGTACCATGGGGAGTTGGTGATCCAACGGAGAGTTTTGTTCTGAAAGGAGTCCAACTTTTTCTTCCAAGAAACAAATACTGTAGTAGAGAGTACCAATCTGGAGTTGCATACGTAAGTACCGGCCTGATGTATGTTTTGTACATGGACAAACTGATACGAAGTGGTAGAGGGCTCTTGGCGTGTATGGCTGGAAGGAGTCTGCCACGGACAGATTTAGCCCTTGACAGAGTTTGCTTGACGTGATGGGACAGGTTTAATTTAGAGTCAAGCGTGATTCCAAGGTGTCCGACTTGACGGGTCCATGCTATGGGCGATTTGTTAAGAGTTAATTTGACTTTAGGAAATCTACGTAGTGGAGATGGTGCAAACTCACTTTTGTACCTACTTTCCTGGTCTGAATCCCACCCATTTAAACTGTTCGTCTTATTGATATGTAGTCATTGGTTCAGTTGACCCTATTTCTTTCTATACAAAACTCTTTAAACAACACAATAACTTACTATTCCAAAATTTGACTTGTAAATGTACCTACATGGAAATTAAAACCTACCCTATTTCCAGTTATTACAATAACATAAACAATTTCCAACAAGTTTGTTGTCAGCTGCAGTCTTCCACACGATTCTATCGTCATGAGGGGTTCATCCGCAAGTTGCAAAGAGATCTTCCAGACCAGTACTGAAAGATCCTAAAATCCTATTTGTCGGACAGTATGTTTCGCGTCAAACATGGCAATAAATATACTGGTTTAGAGAAAATATTTGCAGGAGTACCACAGGGTAGCGTCCTTGGTCCTAGCTGTAAACTAAGAAACAACATTGGCAACGTTTGCTGGTGATACTGCTGTGCTGGCCGTTGGTGGCACGGTGGAGGAGGCGTCACTGAAGCTTCAGAGAAATATAAATAACACCAGCACTTGGGTGAAAAAGTGGCGTATGAAACTAAATGAGTCAAAATCCACTCATTTACAACAGAACAGTAATTAAGGAGATCCGAGCCCTTCAAAAACCGATTTTCCCAAAATTTTGAAAAAAAATTGTTATTATCTTTTTTCAAGGTGCATGTAATTAAAAGTATGTGTACAAAATTTCAAGCTGTTTTGAGCATTTTTTGTGGGTTTTTTTGCTGTTATTTAAACAATCGGTTTACTCGATTTTTGTCGTTTTTATAGTATTAGCTGATCTTTACTCTTTCTTATATCATAAATGTTTGTTATTTACATTATGTGATTTGTAATCATAGGCAATTATAGTGTAAGGGATATAACATAGGGAAAAACCTACAGAGCAGGTGAATTTTAGAAGGTAAAAAGGCAGATTTTCATTGATTTATGTAATAAAAACTTTAAATGCCATTTGCCGCAATCTTTTTTTCCGTGTTTTGTTACACTAAAGTTTGAATAACTTTTGAACCATAAGAGATAGAAACATGAAATTTTTACAGCATTATCTTGATACCTTTTGCAACAATCTAGAGTATGGAAAATGTTTTACCTTATCAAATATGTTTTTAATTTAAAAAAAATGTATTTAAAAATTTTTTTATTGTGAATTTTTAAAAGTACATATATTTTTAACTATGCAAGGTAGAAAATTTTCAATACTCTAAAAGTTGTATTAGCACATGCATATTATGAGAAAAAAAATTTCATTTAAATTGTTTCACAAACAAAAATGTTATTCAAATTTTTTTAAACGTTAAATTTGGTACAAAAAAAACACTAAAACCCATATAAAACACAAAATATGGGATGGACAAAAAAATTCATTCTTACAAATCTTTTTTTTAGAGGGTTTGAAGGTAAAAAACATATAAAATAGTTGAAAAAATAAAAAAAATTTAAAAAAGTTGCCGAAGGGCTCGGATCCCCTTAATGTTCCAATACAAATAAACGGGGCGTAGTGAAACTTCCCCGACATTTTGCGTACTTTTGAAACGATGAAACTGCCCCGCTCATTAAAGGGGATTGGGAAGGGTCGCCTCGCAAGACTAGAAATGCTGAAATCGCCCCGAGTGCCCGGCCAGGTAGTCGCTACGGGACTGGGGAAAAAAGGGAATTATTTTTGTCCCTGCGTCCTTGTTTCCTGCCGTCGACAACCTAACCCCTAATAATACAACCGATTGTATTTCATTAAAGTTTATCAGCTAGTAATTCCTGATATTGGTGGCAGTTATTAGAAGACTGCAGTCACTGACAGGACGCAGGGACAAAAATAATTCCCTTTTTTCCCCAGTCCCGTAGCGACTACGAAAATATCGCAGGGACAAAAATAATAACGCACTGACAGGCGCTCGGGGCAATTTAAGCATTTTTGGTCTGGCGAGGCGACCCTTCTTGATCCTCTTCAATGAGCGGGTTAGTTTCATCGTTTCAAACGTACCTAAAATATCGGGGCAGTTTCATCGTCCCCAATAAACGCGCAAGTTATTCTACACAAATTAGAAGCAAAACACTGGGGATGATTACAGATTTAAGGTTGAATTGGAAAACGCATGCCAAAATGAGAAGAACAGAACTATAGAAGAATGTGTTGGCTTTTGGGACAAAAGTCTAAATTAGAGGTAAAACAAACCGCTTTTATAAAAACCAGTTTGGACGTATGGACTGCAGCTTTGGGGATGCACCAAGAAAACCAATGTTATAGTGATTAACACACTTCGGAATATCGTACTCAGGGCCGTCGTTGACGCGCCGTGATATGCGTAACGATGACTTACATAAAGACATCAAGATAGATATGATCTGCCGCATGGAAGCACGAGCATAGGCTTCAAAATCATACGTCGTCCTCGAGATGCATCAGAGCCGAGACATGATGCTGAGACTAAAAAGGATAAAACCGCTGGACCTACAGTTCGTAATTACGCGACCTGGTGTAGTGTAGTGTACTGTACCGAAGCCATGCATTGGAGCGACTTCCGATATTTAATTAGAACTATGTATGCGAAATAAACTACTACACTGAGCGCCCATAAGCCATGTTATCCATACGGCAGTCTCAGTTGTATAGGTAAAATCATATAGGAAGGCGCTTAGGGCGGGTAGTGCGAGTGAGACAGAGTACCTATCCCACCACACTTCCCCTCCTAAGCTTAGGCGGGGCATTGTACAGTCAACCCTAGTTATGTGGGCTTACAGTATTTACTTTATGATAGCGAGACATTTTAAATAAAACATGTACTAAATACGCTTAAAATACGATTTAAATTAAAGGCTATTTTATAACTTATAAAGTAGTTTATTATAAATTTACTATAGATATAAGTAAATAGAAAAATAGTATATATTTACATTACATTAAATAATTTACTGTCCAACTCTTCAAGTAGTTTCTTATGAATTTAGTATAGATATAAAAAAAAATATAAAACCAATATATTTACATTACATTAAATTATTAACTGTCCCGCTCTTCAATTCAGTTAATTATTATAAATTAACTATAGATATAATAAAAAGAAAAAACAATATGTTTACATTAGGCTATTACCTGATAATAATGGTTGCGCTTATTTTCAAGCGATTTGTGCACAAACCAAACATCTGACTGAAAAATGTTTGAAATAAAATATGTAGATCAACTAATTTTCTACAACTTTGCCGCTGGAAGTTTTTTTCTACCCTAAAAATAAAAAAAGTTTACGCTTTACTGCTTTTTCATGTCCCGATTTTAAAAAATCGAAGTATTTTTTATTGTATAAATTAGGAACGTTTACTAAACTGGAAGATACTTATACTGTTAGTTGCAACATATCACGCAGATTAAAAATATATAAAATTTGTCCTATTTAAATAATCCTAGTACTGTGCAGAAACTTGTAAATTGAAAGCGCGTCCAATGCTAAAAATTGCTCGGCGGCCCTCTGATCGATGGATTTGACCCAGACTGAATTTTTATTACAAAACGACAAAGACTGGTGTTGGAGGGAGAAGGGCATTACTGCTTCTGCGCAAACCACGCGCCATCCTAAATGGTACTACCTATACCAGCTAACAAAAACAACATCAACTCCCATGCAACGCTCGGTTGGTTGACGCAACCCGCATGACAATGAACGTGATGGTCGCTGTAATGTAGTGCTATTCTCCCGTAAGACCTGTACTGCACGGTGAACGTGGAATCTAGTGTAGATAAGATTGTATCTTAGTTGTAGTAAATAAATTTAAAAAATGTAAATTGTGCGTTTAAGACCGTACGTGCGAACCGTGCATTTTTTAACACAACGAAATGAGGAAGTGCAATGTCCATGTCAGAGGTATTACCAATTAAACTATTTTAACAAAACTTAAAACCATCAGTCGTAGGTCTAACCTAAAATTCTTAAAGGTTATTCATTCAAATCAACTGTTTTATAATCTGCTATTTTATCGGTTGCTACGGTAATGAATGTAAATACATTCAAGAAACATGTTTTGGTTCATCAGTCTAGGCCTGACCTAAAATTATTTTGTGTGTTAAATTTTAATTTTATGTATTTCTGATGTATTATTATATACAAATATCAGCTTTCTGCACTTCTTCATCATTTCAACTTTAACTGTGTCAAATTGCATACTCCTCCGTCTGCGTAATTTTCGCTTCACGTATTAATATATATTACAACGAATCTCCTTTTTGGATAATTCTTCGTTGGAGAATAAGTTATTTCCACCTACTGGAAGTCTTATAGGCAATCTCGCTGTGTTTGGCCTAGGTGAAATAACTGTGTCGAATATTCAGTTTGCTGAATATCCCGACTAAAAAAAAACTTCTACGTTATACTTCCAGTAATTTATTTTTGAATCTAGCTCAGTTAGAACACAAGTTAATAATTTTACTTTTTGTAAACCTCTGAGTAGTGAGTACACTGAAACTAACCTTGTAAATTTCTTATTTGTGTTTGCAAATATTTTATGAACTTTCACTATATCAATTCTTAATCTATAACTCATAAACTATTGGGATATTTGAATACTAGGTGTTTTTGTAAATAATAACTTTTTTAATAAAGCAAATAAAATTTTAATAACTTCTTTTTTCCAAAATATACTTTTTGGATTTTATCTTTTTCCAACAAATACAAAATAATAAATCTCTTTTCAATTTAAATAACACTTTCTTAAACTATAAGGCAGAACTAATATTTTACTTAACTATATTTTATTTTAATATTTTATACTCAATTTAATTTAATTAATAATTTAATGAAGGATTTAATTTGAATTTACAATTTAATGAATTTACTTTTTTAATTAATAATACAAATATTTTACCTAATCTAACATCCTAAGTAGCCCAGTATTTAAAATAAATTTATTTGAATTTAATTCAGGCAAATTTTGTCAGGGACTAACGTATTTTACGCTTCTACCGCGACCTTTTCACACTTGTCCAGGCGTCGCGACGTTTGATGCGAAGTCCGCGAGCGTTGTTTAGCGATGGCAGGCTACAGATGCTCTGCATGCTGGTTAAGTTGTCTCGTTGGTGAAGATGGAGTCCTGTAGGGTTGTCTGGATGAAGGATGGATGATTTCTTACAGATGGATGTGGTGACGTCGTGTCTGCAATCCCGGTTCGGTTATTCCCTCGAAGTTACAGTTGCATGTCCTAGTGGTCGTCTGGTGGTGTCCTGGAGTCCTGTCTGGAAGTTCTACGAATCACTCCATGTATCCGCAAGTTGCAGGCTATGTTCCTCCTCCAGAATATTCCAAGTTAGGCCAACTTTGTATTGACTAAGTTGCCACTGAAGTTCTTGTAGAGTTAAGGCGGTGTCTATTGCTGCATTCCAGGTGAAAACCGCAACGACGTATCTTCTCACTTGTTATACAATGTATAAGGTTAACGCAGAAAACACTTAGCTTCTAGCATGCTATAGTATTTTATAAAAACAAGTAACAGCTCCTGATGCATCTAATTACATCGCAGAATGATATCCAGTCTCGAGTTTCCCCGATCAATCGTTTATATAGGCTTTTTCGGCACTACTTCCATGCCAACTTAAGCTTTCTATCACTGTATTACTACAAAGCTTTAAAATTCGTTTTTCCGACAATTTTAAACTTCTAGTCTATGTTATTTTTTATCCTGAATTTTATTTTAATTTTTCCATTATTTTTAAACTTAATTTAGCCATTGTTTTATGTAATTTTCCTTTTGTTTTTGGAGTACGCCCACTTTCGTATGCTGGTAGACCTGCTCCCCCTCCAGCCGTCTCATCTTCGGCCAGCCCCTCTGCTGTTTCGCGTCCTTATCTCGCTTCCCGCAGTTTAGGCTATGGAAAATCCTTTTCCTCTGTACCTCCTCCAGGGTTTTCCCGATTTTCTTGAGAGTGACATTTTTGGATTCAGCTCGTTGTCTTCTGTATACACGAACTCGAGTGACGCTCGTACGACTTTTGGTTCGCGTACACGACCCGCGCGCGTTTTTCCGCGGCAATTTTTCCCGGAAAAGTCTTTGTTTTTTGTTTTTTCCAGTTTTTCGTTTCCACTTCTTTTTGTCTATTGGTTTTTGTTAACTAGCCGGATTTTCACTTCGTTTCTGCTTCTGGTTGTCTTGCTGTGGGGTTAGGGAGTTTAACGATTTTTTACAAACTGGGGTTTTACTTTACTCCCGAAACATATTCTAAATACTGGATTATTTTTACATAACTATGTTGTTTACATACTATTTACCATTTTGAGTTAGTAAAAATTTAAGTTTAACTTTTTATTTTGCTGTAAAGGTGCAAATTCTATCACCTTTTTCCTTTTATAATTTTTCAAGTTTTTCTTCTTAATTATAAATTATGCTTATCAATACTAAAACTTGTTTTGGTTAGAATTTAAAAAACTTTCTTTTTAACCTACTTTTTAATCCTTTGCACTTAGTGGATTAACATTAACTTTTTTATTTAACAAAATTTCGCTAAAACTTATTTCACCTTTATTTTAGGCCTTCTTAAGAAAAGCCTAAAAAACCTTTCCTTTTTCAATTTAGAGGAATTTTGAATTTCTCCCCATACTTTAATATCTTGTATCTTACGTAACCTTGTGATTTTTTATTATCTAATCTTGCAGTAAATACACCCGCGGTTAGCGTAATGCATTTCCTGAAGATTTTTGTTTTTATTTAAATCCTGGATTTCGGCTTCCCGAAAGAATCTTTAAGTATTTTTTACAAGTTCTTATTCCTTTTCGAACAGGCAGGGTCCAAAAGCTTGGCCAGATAACGACCCTCCCGCGTCAACATGACTGTCGTGACCTACATTCGGCTTCAGCCCGCGGCAAGTCCAGATTATTCAAATTTATAAAATTAACTATAAATTCAAACCCAGGACCTACAACGAGTTTTGTCCGTTGTAATATAGATGTTCTGCTACATACACATGTGCACTATATATAGTAGAGCGTGACGGAATAGAGCGTTTCAGAAAATGCGTGACGGTAAAATCCGATTCACCGCCAGCAAAAATGTTTTGGGTCTATGTAAAATCTGCCACTTGGATGCAGATGCTTGCCACCTTGAAAAACTACTAAACAGGAAGCAGACGACTCCCTCCTCCTCATCCTAACCGTTAACTTGGCAACATATTTCAGTTGTAGTTTAACGCCTACAACTTTGTCCTTTTACACAGGTTTATAATCTCGGGCTAGCATTTATTTGTTTGTAGGTTTTGGTTTTTTCTCTATATGTCGTGAACATACATTTTTGTAAAGAAAAAGGGAACAAATATTTTTATTTTGCGAAGTAAAAAACAATTAAAGAGAATTCGTCCATTCAAATTTGGTCGAAGGGTAATGTGGTTAATAAAACAGATTTAATACGTCTATAGCGGTAACTAAGCGATCTCAAAGACCCAGACTTAGTCAAAACAGCTGACATTATTTTTTGTCCCCCGTGTGTGAGGTTTTTTCATCCCCCCCCCCCCCCACACAAGGAGTTCCAAGTGCGACTGAAGGTCCCGGGCCCCGTGCGTGCCTGGTTTTTAAATGGGGTATATTAGAAAAACAACTTTGAAAATAAAAATACAAAGTAGTGATCTCTCCAAACATTTACTTTAGAAACATTGTTTTTCCTTGACAATTAGTAATAGGACTTTAAAGAATATTTATTAACCGTAAAAATTAATATTTAACAGACGATAAAACCTACTTACCAACTCCGACCAAGAAATTGAAACAACAGTTTGTAATGCCGAGAGATCCTTCGGTAGGCCGGCCAACTCTCTAAAAACTTGGCCAAAACCCAGGGCCGGATTTCCCAATAGGCCCGGGCCTATGGGCGCAAGCTCCCAGGGAGGGCACGGCCGAGAGAAAAAAAATATTAAAAAAATATCTAGAATTAAAAATAAATAGCCATAACTTAACATATTTTTTAAATTTATTACAAAAAAAATCATTCTGATTAATTTTTGAAGTTCATTGGAACAAATAATTGTTGGTAAAGTTAAACTATTTTTCAACATTACGCATCAACTTCGTTACCACCTATTTCTGAGATTAAACCTATTTTATAATGTATTACAAAGTTTTTTTATTTATTTGCCCAATGACTAAATTGAACAAAACCTAAGTTATTAACATAGCAATGGCCATGCTTTGTTGCGGGAATGCTCTGCGGGTTGGATCGTTTTGTTTCAGTCCCACAAACGTGAGCTCACTATTTAATACATAAAATTACTAAAAGTGTTTTAAGACGGCATTTTGTTAAGCCCAGAACCAAGTAAATTACTCAAAAAACTTGCAATGATAAAATTACATCGTGGAGTGGTGTTT
>JAGFPH010005568.1:76376-87242 GCA_018207615.1 Philaenus spumarius
TGTTGAAAATACTCCCAATACGGGGGTTGGCGTGTGAAGCACGCAATCCATTGTGTATTGAAAATACTCACAATACGGGGGTTGGCGTGTGAAGCACGCAATCCATTGTGTATTGAAAATACTCCCAATACGGGGGTTGGCGTGTGAAGCACGCAATCCACTGTGTATTGAAAATACTCACAATACGGGGGTTGGCGTGTGAAGCACGAAATCCATTGTGTATTGAAAATTCTCCCAATACGGGGGTTGGCGTGTGAAGCACGAAATCCATTGTGTATTGAAAATTCTCCCAATACGGGGGTTGGCGTGTGAAGCACGCAATCCATTGTGTATTGAAAATTCTCAAAATATGGGGGTTGGCGTGTGAAGCACGCAATCCATTGTGTATTGAAAATACTCCTAATACGGGGGTTGGCGTGCGAAGCACGCAATCAATTGTGTATTGAAAATACTCCCAATACGGGGGTTGGCGTGCAATGCACTGTCCGTCGGCATCTTCTCATAGTGTCCAGTGTCAAGCTCACATATGCGTCCTTAGCAGTGAACGTGTTAAACAGACATGTACCGGGTACTGATGTTTTTAGTCAGGTTAGTAGCGGTTTGCTCAAGTGCCGGAATTCGCGTTGGTATCTGTGCATCGTAACAGAGACAACATGAGTCTTAATTGAGTTTATATTTCAAGTCACTTTACAAGTGAGTGTTGCCAATATCGGTCGAAAATTACAAAAATCGAACAGTAAGTTATAGAGTTTCATTCGACTATGTCAGTAAATACCAAAGAAAACAATTTCACCTACACTTGGAGCAAATTCCGGATTTAATTGAAGTCGGATGACCTAAAATATAAATTTTTCCTAATTAAAGATTTTTAGTCTAAATTATGCCTTAATAAGTTTTCTTTCATAAAAGTGAAAAAATAGTAATTCTGATCAAACAAAATCTCTTTTTGTAACGCAATACACTTTTGTTTTACATTTACATGCAACCGATTATCAGTATTGACTGTACGGTACTATATAGTATAGCTATATAGTATACTAGCTGAATACCCGTGCTTCGCTACAGGGAATTTGTTTTTTCATCGCTATGATTTATAATTAATTGTAATATTTTTCTCTCATTTTCTTTCATCTATTATTTCACGACAATGAATTATAACATGTATTTTCAATTAGTTTGGTATTTATTGTTCACTGGCTGCCCGTCAATCGTCTTCGTCACGGTATGTGTAGGGCCTACCGAACAAATTAAATCAATAAAAAATTTTAAAAAACAGACTGAAGAACGTCTTCCATTTCAACCGCTAAAATCTACACACTGGTAAATCACAGTCTTAACTAGATGTTTGCAGATCACCCAGATACGTCTTTATGATAATTATGCGAATGTATAGATCGGGATTGTTTTGATCAGCTTACGTCTAAAATATTTTCTTAAAACGAATAAGTGCCCAATTTCAGCCGTCTAGCTTTAAGAAACGAATGCCAATTAATATTTATTGTTTTTAGGGGTTGTAATTACATTTTCAACCTTTAACAGCAGGTAACAAAATGTAAAACTGGTTTATTTTTCATACGTAAGAAATTCTTGTAAGAAATAAATGTACAAAATTTCAGCTTTCTAGCTTTAAGGAAAGTATAACAAACAATGTTTATTGTTTTAGGGGTTGTTTCAACCCTTACAGGCCAGATATTTAAAAATCCTTTCTTAGTGGACCTCTAGCCCGTATGAAAAATGCGTGTATCAAATTTCACGTTCCTAGGAAGTAGGGTTTTTGATAGCCTATTTTTATATAACAAATAATATTTATTGTTTTAGGGGTTGTTTCAACCCTTACAGGCCAAATATTTTAAAATCCTTTCTTAATGAGCCTCTAGCCCCCTATTACAAATACGTGTACCAAATTTCACGTTCCTAGGTGGTAGGGTTTTTTTAGATATATAACAAACAATATTTATTGTTTTAGGGATTTTTTCAACCCTTACAGGCCAAATATTTTAATGTCCTTTCTTAGTGAGCCTCTAGCCCCCTATTACAAATACGTGTACTAAATTTCACGTTCCTAGGTGGTAGGGTTTTTGAGATATATAACAAACAATATTTATTGTTTTAGGGGTTGTTTCAACCCTTTCAGGCCAAATATTTTAATGTCCTTTCTTAGTGAGCCTCTAGCCCCCTATTACAAATACGTGTACCAAATTTCACGTTCCTAGGTGGTAAGGTTTTTGAGATATATAACAAACAATATTTATTGTTTTAGGGGTTGTTTCAACCCTTACAGGCCAAATATTTTTAAATTCTTCCTTAGTGCGCCTCTAGTGCCTATGCGCAATATGTGTACCAAATTTCACTTTCCTAGGTGGCATGGTTTTTGAGATACTGTGATCAATCAGTCAGTTAGTGAGTGGGTTTTCGATTTTATATATAGAGATGGCTTTTATAAGTATAGATAATGAATAATATTTTTGTTTTATTTTGACGATTTAGTTTTTACAGTTGGCAGCACTATATAACCTGATTACAGCTTTTCACATTAAAAAGTGTATAATGGAATTTACAGTAACTTACATACTGTACTTATTTTTATAATTGTTTTACTTTTACAAACAAATTGTGCAAAAATCATTTACCCGTATTTTAGAAAAACCGTACACCAAGTATGTGCCCCAGAAAAACTAAGCTTTTTAATTAAAAACAAAAATTATCTTTATAGCTTAAGGCTTGGCTCCATAAATTCAAAACGGCGAAGTTGGGTACCAATTTCAATGTTAAATAAACTAAACATGCCTTCACTTTTAAGCATATTCGTGTCTCATTTTTGTCAAAAAACGAAAGCTGTATTTTTTCTTAAAGTAAGATAGATTGTGGGTGTTGATTGCTAAGTTTTTTTTTGCAATACTGTATCTCTTTTTGCAACTGAGTAAAAAATTAAGGGTCGGCTCTAGTAAAACAGAAAGCAACCTACGACTCCCTACAGCGGTGGTAGGTTACGCGGACATTGCTCATCCTAAATCCATTTAAAACCCGCAATTATTCAAATAACGTTTTTAAAAAAATACCAAACTCTTGGGGAAAAAATTCTTCATCCGAATGGCTTGGTAGTTTATCGGTATAATTAATAGTTACAACGTAAAAAAATATTTAAATCACTCTATAGCTGCGCGGCGGTAGGTTATACGGACATTGCTCAGCCTAAATCCATTTAAAACCCGCAATTGTTCAAATAGCGTTTTAAAAAAATACCAAACTATTGGGGACGAAATTCTACAGACGAATGGCTTGGCAGTTTTTTGCTATAATTAATAGTGACAACATAAAAAAAATATTAAAAATCAGTGTTTTAAATTGTTAATAAATATTAAACAAAATGTTTTTCTTAGTTTTGGAAAAGCCATTTGCATGCATGTTGGCCATAGCTTTAAAATGACATATTGTTCATAACTATCCGATCAAAAATAAAGGAAAAATTTGGATTTTAATTTAACATTGGCCTTATGGAGAGTCAGCCAACATGGCCGACAGCTAGAGCCGACCCTTAATAAAGTTTACTATTTTTTACTATTTAATCATACGTTTATGAAAACAATAAAACGGTCTTTGAAAATGTTTTCAGCAATCAACATCCGCATATGACAGTACTTCAAAATGAAACCAAATTTTTAAATTTATTCCACGAATTAACGGAAAAAAATTCTTATTCTGTAGCATTGCTCTTATGGGAATCAGATGCAATATGGCGGACTGGGTATCCACCCCTTAAGTGGTTCATGAGAAAAATGTTCCTAAATTTGGGGAAATTAACATGCGCGAGATTGGGCCGTCCGACTCGCCTTAAGGGTCTGCTGTAGTGGCGGCCATCTTGGATTTTTTCCCCGTAAGAGGAATGTTAAATTTAAAACCATTTATTTCGTTTATTTTTTATCATAAAATTGTTTGCAAGGTCTCATTTTAACCGCAGTCACAATACGCATCCGTTTTGCGTTTCAAGTTTTTTTTTAATCTCTTTCATTTGTCACGTAATTGTAATTTCTTAAGTACCAAGTTTGAACTTTTTTCTTTAAACAATACAAAAATGATAATTAAAAGTGAATCGCAAGTCGGATCCGCAGTATTATAAAGAATATTCAGTGTTTTTTTTCAGCGCTCAATTACAAAATATGGATTTATAAAATGGTTTGAAATGAGACAATGTCAAAGCGCTCAGCTGCAAGAAATTGCACTGCTTGAATACGGCTATCTCGAGACGCTTAAACTGTCTTGTGATAACAAAGTTGTCTTACTGTTTCGACGAATCACACGGTCCGCTGCAGCAGCGTATCAAATTTCATCATTATGTCACAGTGCAAGTTTAATGATTTGTTTCCGTTCTATAACACAGCCTTATGTTTACGGATAGATGATAAAGTTTAACGGAGCTGAGAATTTAGAAGGTTCTTTTATTTGCGATTTCTTTCCTTATACCTTGATCAGGAAATGACGGAGTAAATCGTAGGTCGCAGTGACAGACCGGATTTGGTTAGATTCTGTAACTACCGTTGACTTCTAGAAATTCTTACAATCGACCTCGTAAGATGATGTTGAGGATGGAAATTAGCAGAACGAAGTGCCCTCGACTACATGAAATATCGCCCCATGTATGGGGCCCGGGTGACCCGATTGCCGGGCGATATGCTAGTCCTGAGCTACGGGATTGCCTCGTGTACGGGGCCAAGCGACCTCAGAGCTCCAGCACATGCGCAGGACTGCTCAAACCACGTGGTGTACACGGACGTAGCCAGTGCGTGGTAGTCAACGTGTTCTGTGCTTGTTTCGTTGTTTACTATTAAGTGTATATACCTTGTGTCAAGTATACAGTGGTACGTTATGATGAGTGAGGAAACAGAAAGTACTGCAGTTGTTGACGGAGAACAAGAAGGACGCCATAGATAAAGAATTTGCAAAGTCCTCTTCTGCAAGTGATTTTATTGACTTGTACCAAAGCTATCCATGTTTGTGTCAAGTATCCTCTAAAGATCGCTCGAACAATGTAGCCAAACGGAACGCTTTGATACAGCTTTGTAAGTAAATAAACCGGCTGATACCGAGTTTGTGAAAAGAAAAATTCAGAATATGAGAACGGTTTTCAAAAAAGAACACAATAAAGTTATTGGTTCCAAAAAGTCAGGCTTCGGTACTGATGATGTATAAATGTTCCAAAACTTTAGTACTACGAAAAGCTAACCTCTAGAACAGGCATTCAGTGGGAAGACTCGGAGCGTGAAAACCCGACTGTTGAGACCGAAAACGACACTACCAACATTTCAGAAGACGGCACGCAAATGGCAAATGACTGTGGTAAGTTTAATCAAAATATTAATGTCATAAATGAGATTGACCTTGAGAGTTTGCTCGAGACAAAAATCATTTTCAGCCGGCGATAAGGTCGCCCAGCAATCAGATTGCAGATCAGTTAGCGACCTGATCGCCGCGTGAATGGCCAGCTTAAGGATGGTGGTAAATAACAGGACTGGGCGATCCTTAAGTAGTCAAAGAAAGTACTTGTATTACGTCAGTCCACGTCACGTGCATCTAACATCTTACGTTGTAATCATTCGTGTGGTTGAAATCAAATTGTAAAAACAAATTTAAAACATTTGACTGTTAAGTACCGGTTCCTGAAATAAAAAAAAAGTCGAATTTCATTCGTAAAAGGAGCTACGTCAACGGTAGAGAGGATAACGATAATTACAAACTGAACTTCTCAAGGATTTCCGTTCTACTTCTTGCCAAGTGAAAGTTCCAGACGTTAGACGACGTTTGATACTACAATGTTATGTATTGACTCTGCCCTTGCGCAATCGCGCCCAATAGTGTGGGATCTTTTGTCGTGTACTTTATTCTATCTCGCATTCTCACTTTATTTAATGCTATGCCTACAGGGAATGTGTTGGACATTACGAATACGTACACGTATATTACCAGGCGTGTTGTCTGAATTAGTATTCAGAAGGCGAGCGCGGCTTAGTAAATTTGAAATTTCCGTCGTAATTACATCGACGTGGTCTTGTCGTTTATTTAGATTTTGGCGAATGAGTTTCTAAGCAGCATAGAACCAAACAAAAAAGTTGCTTAAACATTGAAAAGAGTTTAAAAATGGTTTTTATAGTTGAATCGGTTGAGGCTTTTAATCGGATAGGCTAAAGAATAGGACGGCTAAGTTGGTCCCGTAGACCTATTCTGCTGTCCAAAGGACCTATTTTCGATCGCACTACTTTTACGGGCCGAAAAATTTTTACATTTATGTTTTTGTAGTATCACTTCTTTTTCCCGAGTTGATTTTTTTGCTTTTTCAAATATTTAAACTGTCCGTCTAATTAAATCCAATCGTCGATATTTAAGATTCGGTAACAACTTAATATTTTTATCTTGAAAGACATTTTAGGTGGGGTATACGATATTTTTAAAATGTAAAGCGGATTTCACCCGCCATATAGATTAAAATACATTGCCCAAGTGCCGTAGAACGATTAGGAATTGTGTGAGTCAAGTGAGACCAAAAAGTAATAATGTGGACAGTAAGGATATTGTTTATAATTTACCGAGCCAGTGTGGCGTGTCCTATGTGGGGCAAACATCTCGTCCTTTAAAGAAACGGGTCTCGGAGCTTAAGAAATGCATTTCTGCTGGTGATGTTAATCGCTCGAAGATTGCCGAACATGTTATAGCTAACAACCATGCTATTTGTTGGGACAAGGGGTCTATTTGACGAATAATTGGAGAAATATGGTATTTAAAGAAATAGCGATTACGTCTGTAAGAAGAGACTGTATTTCTCAGCCTAGTCCAACCGTTAGCGTGGTGTATTTACCCTTAATTCGAAATGAAGTAAATAGACCTTTTGACAGGCCTATTAAGGAAATTGGTAACGTGAACGTGGAGTCGCTCTGGACCGAACACAATCACAAAGATCCAATCACAGGGCAATACACACTCCATATCGTGAACGAGAGTGATCCGCACGCATGCACCGGGGGAAGCGGTAGCAGCATCTAGGGATCTCCCTAATGGTTGCAAATTGCAATCTGAACTTCGCTGTAATCAAATAAAATTAAGGCGTGCAAGTTGGAGTTATTTTAACCTTCGGTGGGTCGTCCAAGATGGCGACAGGCCGCTGCATGAAGTGTCTCCAGTTTCTTCCTGCTGGATTTGCTGGCAAGCGCCCACCAAGCAGGGACGCGCTCAGATCGCACTATCAACAGAAAAATTAACGCTTTAGCTTTTACAGGCAAGGGGATACGCCGCGCCAACAAGGTTGAGAGGCAGCTCTTGATTCGCTTTCCTTCGGTGACATTGTTCTGCACGTGTCGCCTGAAGTTGTCGACTGGCCAGCGTTATGCCAAGGTACTTGACAGTTAGGTTTTCAAGGGATAGCTCCCTCCCCCGGGACTCTGCTGAAACAGAAGCGGGCGGTTGCAAATGCCAGGGTATTACCCTATCCGATCCATCCACAGGCGCGGCCCGTGCGCCAACTGTATATAATATTATCTGCATATATATTATTAATGTGTACAGATAATATATTCATTAATTATAATTACGTTTAGGTTATTTACAAATAGTATGTTCATTGATTTTGCGTTATTTGTTTCATTTCATTGTAAGCACTGTTTATTAGTGTATCGATGTTTTTAGCGAATTTCCATAGGAAAAATGAGCTATTGCAGTGGCCCTTATGGTAAGACTTAAGGTCGGGAGTAGCAAATGAGCACCGATCCTGGTCCCCAGAACACGTTTTTGGGTGTCATTAAAAATCATATATATATATGTATATATGTGTTCGCACTCTAGCGGCCGCCTTTTAAATCCGATTTGGTTCAAATTTGGTACACATGTTGGTTGTCTACGTCGCTCGGACGAGTTCGTTAGCCAAAAAATCCAACCTCCGGAAGTACGTTTTTTGACCGGAAGTAACTATTTTTTTAGATTTTTACTACGAGATTAATTTTGTTTGGCTTTTTACTAAAAATATAAATGTAGGATGTTATTCTTCTCATTTTGTTTTTTTACGCGACCTTATAGCTCGCTTGGTTCCCCCAAAATCAATGAAAACGTAAAATACTATAAAAGTACCTGGTTCGAAGCCAAGTGGTGCAACTCGCGAGGCCACTAGGCACAAACAAATTCTACTAATATATTGCGTACACACAGACAGCTGTTCAACGCCTTCTTGAGTAGACCTAAATTGTTGTTTGAAACCCTAAAACATAGGCCTATAAACTTAATTTTGGAAATTTGCTCAACTCACGTCAGCGGTCCAGCTGCGTGGTCGAATTATTTAAATTGTAAATAGTGTGGTGCAATTGATGAATCAATAAACATTTAATTTCATTTAATTTTCAACTGAGAAAAATAACGTCAATAAAGTAACAGAAATTGGGTTTAATTAATCCCGTTGCACGATTGTAGCGTATAAATAATAATAAAACACCTAGTAAGACGGAACGTTTTATTGTACGGATATAAAGATTAGATTTAAAGCCTCTCAAAGCTAATCCAAAATGAGCTAAGTTGTAAGAGATTAGCCTCAAGGTAAATCCCTAAACGTTCGTTTTATTGTAGCTCCAGATTAAGTTGGAAATGTTCGAATTGCGAATTCAACAAATTATAGAAAAACAAATCCAGTAGAAATAGTTTTGTTGCATCTAGACCCGGCGAAGCACATCCTCGCAAAATCGTAACCGCGATCCGGGAGCGTCGTTATCGAGTTCTTGTAAACGTTCGACTCTACGCGGGTAGAATTTCTGCTTTTTAGACGCTAACGTACTGCGGATTTACTTGCCCCTACACCAGCATCGTCCGAATAAGAAAATTATTTTCACTTTTATTCGTTCCATAGAACCATGACGAAATGGAAGTAAGTAGTTCGTTTATTGTGAAAGTTTATTGTCCCTGAACAATCACAAATTGAAATTAAAATTAATCGTTGAACACGATTAAATACAAAATGTTACTAAGAATTTCATCTATACATATAAGTCAAACTAAACTGTCTGTGATTTCAAAGTAAATACTTTTTTCTAAGCTCATATGGTCATTCACACTTTACCAAAACCTAAACATGCTTTTTTTGTCTGTCTGTCTTCCTATCTGTTTGTTTGTCCGGGCTAATCTCCGGAATGACTGAACCAATTTTGACGGAACTTTCGTTTGCATGTAGAGGACTTTTCAGAGATTAATTAGGAGGCCAACCCCCCCCCCCCCCGAAATCCCGAAATTTAGTAGTAAAAAATACTAGATTAAAAAAGTGCAAATTAAATTATAAAATAGACAACACAACAGAGATCCAACAACATACTGTATTTTACATCATTGTGCATTACATTACATTAATTACATACATTACATTACATCATTTTACATCATGCATACTGATATCTAGATTTACGTGGTTAAACTACAACGTACAATACACATGGATGTTACAGCCTTACTCTCTTGTGAGATTTATCTGATCTATTAAATAAGAAAACAACTATACTCTAACAAAACGCGCAATGCATTGTGTATTGAAAATACTACCAATACGGGGGCTGGCGTGCGAAGCACGCAATGCTCTGTGTACTGAACATTCTCCTAATAAGGGGGTTGGCGTGCGAAGCACGCAATGCTCTGTGTATTGAAAATACTCCCGATACGGGGGGTTGGCGTGCGCAGCACGCAATGCATTGTATATTAAAAATTCTTCCAATACGGGGGTGGCGTGCGAAGCACGCAATGCATTGTGTATTGAAAATACTCCCAACATTGGGTCGGCGTGCAATGCACTGTGCGTCGGCCACTTGTCATAGTGTTCAGTGTCAAGCTCACATGTGCGTCCTTGGCAGCGAACGTGTTAAAAGGCTTTGGATTCAAAACCCCGGTTTATGCTGGCTATGTTATGTGGTAACAATCAAACTAACTGCGAAAAACTACTTTTTTGACGTTTTGGAACACCCCGTACATACGCAGTAAGATAAGTTAAAACATTTTCCCCAAAATGGTCAGTGAACGGAGACCTTTAAAATGAGGTGTCACTCGACCTACCTTTATATTTGGAAATTTTCCAATAACGACCCCCACCCCCCAAAATATCGCTTTTATTGGTAGTTTTGAGATTTGAAAGCATTTTTACTGAATTCTCTAGGGTCGAAATATGGGAGTTTAAGCCAAAATGTAGGCTGTAGCACATTCGGTTCAATAGCTATACATTGCGCACGGGTCGTCTGGTTTATCCTGTATTATAGGGTTCCAGATTCGACTCTCCGAAACTTTTAGGGGTTATTTGCCAGCTAAAAACAAGCAAATAATACAATATAGCATGTGTCCTATCTCGATCTTCATACTCAGTTTCGTCATTATGTTATAAACCGTTTCTGAGATATTAATGTATTTGTAAAAACCACATACAGACTGGCAGACAGAAAACAAGGCACATTGCGAATAATTTCTATAAATGACTTGGTGTCGAAATTTTCTACTGACATTTTTATATTAAATACCAATTAATAATTGTTGTAAATTTGCAACAATATAAATGATAGGCTTAATTAAAATAAGTACTACAAGACTTGAATAATTTAATAACACGCAAAGTAAATCAGCTTTCACAAGTAAACAATTTACTAATTTTTTAATGGTGGCGCGCTAATAGTGTCTCGTCTGATGAATTGCCCTTGCGGAATCCCGAGCACTGTCCGGTGTCCCAGCTTCTCGCGGAGAGAAACACCGTAGAGCCACATAATCTGGTAGTGCGCTACTCAGTGTCTCGTCTGATGAATGCCCTTGCGGAATCCCGTACAGTGTCCGGTGTCCCAGCTTCTCGCGGAGAGAGACACCGTAGAGCCACAT